>PVJD01003342.1:0-166162 GCA_004026545.1 Mormoops blainvillei
GAGGTCTCCTGGGACTGGTTTCTTTCACTTAGCAGAGTGTTTTCGTGGTTTATCTTCATTGTACCCTGTGGCAGTTCTTCAGTCCTTTTCACAGCCAAGTAATAATTCCATTGAATGGATGTAGGTACCACCTTTTGTGTATTTATTCACCACTTATGGACATTTGGGTTGTTTCCACTTTTTGGCTATTATGAACAATGCTGCCATGAACATTCATGTGCACATTTTTTATATAGACATGATTTCATTTCGCTTGGGAATATACCTAAGAGTGGAATTGCTGGGTCACATGGTGACTATGTTTAATTGTTCGAGGATCTGCCAGTTGTTTTCCAAAGTGGCCCTCAGTTTACATTCCGTAAGCAGTCTACTCAGGTTCCAGTTTTTCCACATCACTGTCAACACTTGTTATTGTCTGACTTTCAGATTATAGTCATTCTAGTGGGTGTGAAGTGGTATCTTGTTTCGATTTGTCTTTTTCTTTGGTGACTAATAATCTCAATCATCTTTTCATGTGCTTTTTGTCCATTTATATATTTTCTTTGGAGAAATGTCTATCAGATCCTTTGCCCCTTCTTTGATTAGGTTGTCTTTTTATTATTGAGTGGTAAGAGTTTTTTGTATAGTCTAGTTAAAAGTCCCTTATCAGAATTATGATTTGCTGATATTTTCTCCCATTCTGCTAGTTGTTTTTCACTTTCTTGATCATGTTTGTTAAAGCACAAGTTTTAAATTTTGATGAAATCTATATCATCTATTTTTTCTTTCGTTGCTTGTATTTTTGATATACCTAAAAGCCATTGCCAAATTCAAGACTGTGAAGATTTACCTCTAAGTTTTATTCTAAAGTTTCATAGTTTTAGCTCTTACCGTTAGAAATTCAATGTGTTTTGAGTTAATCTTTGCATATAGTGTGAGGTAAGGATTCAGCTTCATTTTTTGCATGTGAACATCCAGTTTTCCCATCACTCTCTGTTGGGAAGACTATTCTCCCATCACGGAATTGTCTTGGCACCCTTGTTGAAAACTAATTGGCCATAAAGACATGGATTTATTTCTGGACTCATTTTATTGCATTGATCTTACTACATAGTATCTGGGTTGCTGTAAAACTTGTAGTAAATTTTGAAATTAAGAAGGGTGACTCTTTCAGTTTGTTCTTCATCAGGATTGTGTTGGATTTTTGCAGTTTTCCATGAATTTTAGAATCAGCTTTTCAGTTTCTACAAAGAAGTCAGCTGAGGTTCTAATAGGAATTGCAGCGAATCAATTTGGAGAGTATTACCACCTTAACAATAATAAATCTTGTGATTCATGATAATGGGAGGTTTTCGATTTATTTAGATCTTTTAATATTTCTTTTAATAACGTTTTATCATTTTCAGAGTATAAGCGCCTTACTTTTTGAAGCTATTTCCAATGTAACTGTTTTCTTAATTTCTTTTTTGGATTGTTTATTGCAAATAGATAGAAATACAAAAATTTTTCTATATTGATCTGGTGTCCTCATCCTTGCTGAACTCATTTATTAGATCTAATATATTATTAGTGGATTCCTTGAGATTTGCTATATGCAAGATCAAGCCACCTGTGAAGAGAGATGGTTTTACATTCCCTTCCAATCTGGATGCCTTTTACTTCATTTTCTTGCCTTATTGCAAGACATTAGTTGAACGTTGAGTCGAAGTGGCAAGAGTAGACATCATTATCATTTTTTCTGATTTTAGGGGGAGAGCAGTCCATCTTTCATTACGAAACATGATGTTAACTGTGGGCTTTGTAGATGCCGTTTATCAGAATGAAGAAATTACCTTCTAGTCCTACTTTGTTGAATATTTTTATCACGAACGGGTGTTAGATTTTGTCAAAAGCTTTTTCTTTGTCTGTTGAAGTAGTCATATGATTTTCCCCTCATTTATATTCTGTTAATATGGTGTATTACATTGATTTTAATGTGTGGAACCAAGCTTGCATTCCTGAGATAAATTCTGTTTCATCATAGTGTAAAATTCAGTTTCTATGTAGCTGGATTTGGTTTGCTAGTATTTTGTTCTGGATTTTTGCATTCATAAGAGAGATTGTTCTCTTATGACATCTGTGTCTCATTTTGTTATCAGGTAACACTAGCCTTATAGAATAATTTGGAAGTAGTCCCTCACCTTCTAATTTTTAAAAGAGTTTATGAAAAGTTGGTAAGCCATGTGGACTTGGGCTTTTATGTGGGCGATAAAAACTCAAGTCCACACATTAACTTGTGGGTGATTTTTTCTGTATTAATTCAAATTCTACTTGTTATACAGGGTCAGGCACAAATAATGCTCTATTTTTATTACAAAATCATAAACTTGTAATTCTGTAACATAACCATATCACACTCAAGCACACCATACGCCATTTTAGGTGAAACGTTCAAATTAAAACTATAAATGATTACACCAAGGTTATTATCCTACCAACCACACTCAAGCAGGTGTTACTTCTGCTGGACCCTGCAGATTTATTTAGATTGTTTCTGCTTGAGTCAGATGTCTGCAAGACATAGTATATCTTTCTTAGACTATGTTCATTTTATATAAGTTATCTAACTTCGGCATGCAGCGGTTGATAGTATTCCTTTAAAATCCTTTTTATTTCTGTAAGGTGACTAGTGATGTCCCCGCTTTCATTTCCAGTATTAGTCATCTGAATCTTTTCTCTCTTTTTTTTAATGTTTTTAAATTTTTTCTTGATCAGCCTAGCTAAAGCTTTGTCTTCTGTTGATCTTCTCAAAGAACCAGCGGTTGGCTTCATTGATTTTCTCTGTTCTTTTTCTGTCCTATCATTGATGGCCTCTCCAATCTTTATTTCCTTCTTTCTTCTTGCTTTAGGGTTAGTTTACTCTTCTTTTCCAGTGTCTTAAGGTGAAGGTTAAGTTATTAGTTTGAAACCTTTCTTCTTTTTTAATATGTGCATTTAGAGCTATAAATATCTCTTTGAGCACCGCTTTAGTTGCTTCCCATAGTTTTGGTATATTGTGTGTTCGTTTTATTCATCTCCAGGTTTTTTCTCATATCCCTTATGATTTCTTCTTTGACTCATTAATTAGTTAGGAATGTGTTGCTTAATTTCTGCAAATTTGTGAGTTTCACATATTTCTATTTGCTATTGATTTCCAATTTTATTCCATTGCAGTTGGAGAACATACTTCAAATTATTTCAGTCCTTTTCATTTATTGAGGTTTGGTTTATGGTTTGGCATATGGTCTATGCTAGAGGATGTTTTATGTGCATTGGAGAAGAAAGTATATTCTCCTTTTGTTGGATAGAATCTTTCATAGATGTCTATTACATCTAGTTATTTCGTAGTATTGTTTGAGTCTTCTCTTTCCTTGTTGGTCTTCTCCCTGGTTGCTCTAAACATTATTGAAAGTTGGGTATTGAAGCCTCCAACTAGTATTTTTGAATTGTCTATTTCTCGCTTCATTTCTTGGAGTTTTTGCTTCATGCATTTTGTTGCTCTATTATTAGGTGCATATATGTTTATAATTATTAGAGTTTCCTGATGTATTAACGTTTTCATCATGATAACATGTCCCTTTTTATCTCTGGTAATACTTTTTGTTTTAAAATCTACTTTGTCTGGTACAACTATAGTCCTTCTACCTTTCTTTTGGTGGTTATTTAAATGGCATATCATTTTCCCCCTTCTGCTTTCCATCTACTTGCATGTTCAAATATAATGTGTGCCTCCTACAGGAAGCATCTAGTTGGATCTTTTGAAAAAACCTAGTCTGACAGTCTCTGCTTCTTGACTGAATTGTTTAATCGTTCACATTTAACTCTGTTACCCACTGTTATTTTAAGAGCAACTTCTTTTGTGTTCCTAAGTTGTAAGGCCTCTTTCATAGCTTTGACACCTTTTTGCTTCGTTTGAGAGCAAGCTCCTCTGGGCCTCCCAGAGGCCGACACGCTGAACAAGGAAGGGCGAGAAGAAAGGCCAGGAGGTCCAGAATGAGGGCGGGCGGGAGGGGCAGTAAGTGTCGGAAGGAGAAATCCAGCCACACCTTTTTTTTAGCTGAGTACAATGTAGGAACCTTCCATTTAGGACTCTCTGAAGTCATTTTCCCCATTCCATGTCATAATCCTCTTTCTTTGTATGTGCGAATCTTGGAGGTAGGGAAGCTTCCAGTTACCGATCTGCTCTACCTCAAAATCCCTGTTATCTACCTTGTGATATCCTTTTCTGGTGGCTGAGGGAGAAATCAGGCCTTTGATTTCACACAGCCCCGACAGGAACCGCAGCTGGAAAGTGGGATGCTTTCTCAAATGGAACAGCCACCTGCCCTGAGGAGTGGCTATTACTCCGTGAAGGAGTAATTTCTGAACTGGAGACTGAAAATGGATGCACTCTAGATTTAGAGTGAATGCTATGAATGGCCCTAAACCCCACTTCTGCCCTGATTTGGTATTTCCTGGGGAGGAAGAATGAAGAGGTGCAAGTATTTCCATGTTGCTGAATGACGTTCTAACCCTGGAGAGTGAATGGGGTGGGAACGGACCGCCCCCACTGTGGGCCAAGGGGAGGAGCAAAGGCAGAGTCCGTCCTGCCAGTAGACTTAGCGGCAGAGCTTGGCCTGAGGCTCCCTTCCGGAGAAAAAGCCGGCTCCCTCCACACACCCGGGCACATGGCAGAAGGGCTGCTGACTGCACTCCAGGCTCTGACTCCGAGTCTGGGGGCCAAGCACCCCTCAAGTCCACACCTGCAAAAACTTCACAGAACGGGCAGACATCCCAGGAAGCCACTAGAACCAGCACGTTGTGGCCCCAAACATTCTCTGAAGCAGAAGCAAAAGGCACTCCTCTTTAGGGGGCTTTGCTTCTGAGGTCTGGAGCTCTGTTGAAACTTTCCAGCCCGGGAGCTGGGAGAAGCTTGTTTGCTTTTGAGAAGCTGTGGCAGAAGGTCAAGGTAGTGCCTACAAACTGATCTGGGGACTGCAGCAGCGCTGCACGGATCTCTCTTCTCACACGAGATGCGTCCTGTCTTTTTGTCTCCTTTCTCCCTGCCCGCCTGGCATCTTTTCTCCCTTGCTTGGCCTTGGCCTCATCCTGGCCAGCCGTACGCATTCGCTGCCTGTGAGCCGCACTGCTCCTGTCGGGGTGTTACACTCCCTCCCCTTCTGTTCCTCAATTCTGATGCCCGGTCGCCTCTCAGAACCCGGAGTGGACCTCCCTACCCACTGCCTTGCTTTGTTTCTGCCCCCAGGAACTTCTGCACTATTTAATCGGCACCCTGCTCCTCCTCATCGCCTCCATTGTGGCAGCCTCCAAGAGCTACAGCCAGAGCGAGTTGGTAGCCGCAGCGGTGAGGACCTTCTCGGGGAGCCTTTGGCCACGAATTCATGTTTTGAATGCTCCTTTTCTTCCGGATGGGGACGGGTGAAGGGATCGTTTCCTGGGGCCTTTCTTTCGCAGAATCGGTGCCCACCTCGATCCAGCCAGCTCAGTCTCCAAAGAGCCTTAAACTTGGGCCCCCAGCGGAGGGGATCTCAGGAGGTGAATCAGGGCTGTTGGCAAACGAATGGCCCCAGCACCGCAGGCCTCTCTCTTGCAGCCACTACTTAAGTCAGGTGGCAAGTAGGTGTTAACAATCACATGCCCGTTGTGGCCACTTGCTCGAGGCTGCCTCAGCCCTGTGCACAGAAAGATTCTGGAGCCGCCTTCGGGCCCAGGGGAACAGCACTGGGATCAGTTAGTGATATCGGCCATCGGTCCTGTCTTTGCCAAACCTCATTTTTAGCGGTAGTCAGGCCAGGAAATAACCTTCCTTTCAAAGGTGAAAATTGACCCATCTGAGAGCCTAAGTCGAAGAAGCATAGACACGTGCAAAACTATGGTGTTGTGGGAGCTGTTTATGTTTATCACACATATGTAAATGCATGTATACATATGTGTACATCAGTGTTTTTAAAAGATTTATAGATGCCTGTCATCTGATTTCTGATTTAGCAAATTGTTTACAGTTTGGTGGCTTGAGGGGCAGTACGGACTTGCCTCATTAAGGAGCAGGCAAGGTTTTTAAATGTGTTTTAAGAAAAGCTGTCTATGTAACAGTCATCCTTTCATTTACAAATTCTCCAGACTTTCAGCTGAGAGTGGGGTTGGGCCTGGAATCCCACCGAAGGATAGAGTCTGCCCTCTAAAGGTTGGCGTGGGGCAGAAGGTCACTCCTCTAAATGCCCCTCAAGTGCTTTTCAAAGCCCACCCTTCCATCCACCACCTTGCACCCTTGTAAATCCCCCCTTCCTTCGGTCTCCAAGGAGAGGTGTGGCTACCCGCTAGAGGTGACCACCTGCCTGGCTACACAGACAGGCTGGTGGGGGAGGCAGGAAGAAAATGTGTACCCGCTGTGTTTCAGGACCACATCCAGGAGATCCCCACTGGGTTTTACGATTCGGGTCGTACATCATGGTGTTAGCCCTAGAATCCCAATAAACCCCACTTACCATACACCGTCGGGTTCCAGGGGGGAGCCAAAAGAACTAAAAAGATAGGGTCCTTGCTTATGAGAAAGTGGTGATTCAGCTCAGGAGTCGAGGCTACCCCACGTGAAACAATTAGCAAACAAGGCATTGTCGTCCAGAACAGCATTATGTAGCGATATAATGAACTGTTCAATTATGCAGTGCAGACAGTTGGAGACCGGGATGGTATATAATGTGCTAATTGTGCAGAACAGACAATGAGGGGCCCGAACAGGCTTTAATAGGCTAATTATGCGGTGCAGACAATAAGTACAAACGGAGCCAAGGAAACGGGCGCAGGGGAAGGGGAGGAAGGTAGAGGCCTGCGGGGGCAGCCACTTATGCGAACCAGCAGGCAGGCTTGAAAAGAAAACCGAACCTTGAAAATCCTGCCCCACATCCTGGGCCATTCCTCCTGGACATCAGCAGTGGTTCCCGCCAGGCACTTAGTGGCAACACAGCGACCCTGGGGCTTTTGCAAGGCTGGAACACCCCGGCAACGGGCACCGAGGAGAGCGGAATGTGGGCTCCCATCCCAGGGCTGGCCCTGGCTGTGTCTGTGGCCCTGGGCAAAATCGTTGACCTCCTGTCCCTCCATTTCTTCAGTTGTTAAAAAGGTGGGGCTGGGAGGGTAACAACAGGGTCCACCTGGCAGAGCTGTGAGGGTCAAAGGAATTAACACACCTGAGGGCTTAGAAGACTGGTGGGTACACAGTAAGTGCCCAATAAATTGTAGCTACAGCGGCCAGATTTGTTCGCTGGTAAGGAAAGTGACCCCAGACTTTGAAGCTCCGGGCAAGACACCAGAGCGTGTACCTGCTTCTCGCTGGCCCGTTCAGCGAGCCTCGTGCGAGGCCTCTTCCTCTCCAGGCGCCCTGGTCCCCGTCCACGGACGAGTGGGTTGGACGGGGTGAGGTCCCCACACTTGACCACTGGGTGGATCCCCAGAAAGGAAGGGGGCGCTGCCTGAACTTACTTTAGCCTAATTATTATTTAACTATATGCAGACATAAGGCTAAGTGGCAAGGCCTCCGCCCCTGGCTCTTAACACAGCCGTAAGGCCAGGCAGAAACCATCATGAATGAAAAGCAAACAATGCTACCACACCAATTAAATCCATTTGAACATTAAAATTTTAAAACCCGGATTAAAATGTGCAATTCCACCTTTTTCTTTTCCATTAGCCCAAGCTAAGTACAGTACAGTGGCTTGGCCCCAGCTCAGTGGAAACATAAGCTAGCCTGAGCACGAGCACTGAGGCCGCCCTGAGCGAGAAGAGCCGAGGGGTGGAGACCCGGAATCCTGGCCGCCGGGCCTGACCTGGGTCCCAGCTGTGGGACCTGGGGCCAGGGCTTCCGCGCCACGCCTGAGAGAGAACAAAGTATTTGGGTCAGGCGATTCCCCAAGCTCCCTGCCGGCCACCGTCAGGGCAGGGAGCAGGCACAGAGAGGAGAAGCAGGAAGACTGCCTGCACGGTGGGCCCTGGGCCTGGGAACTCCCTCTCCTCTCTCTCCTGTGCAGATCTTCGGTTTTGTGGCCACCTTCCTCTGCCTGGCGAGCGTGTGGCTGTCCTACAAGATCTCTTGTGTGACCCAGTCAGCAGGTGAGTTCTGGGTGTCTAAACACAGATGATCTCTGAGAGGTCCCTGTGTTCGGGGGCAGGAGGACAGCCTGTTCTGGGGTTTCACAGCAGAGAACAGCCTGCTATAGAGGGGGCTGTGAGAGCACAGGAGCCAGGGAGGAAAGACGGCATACAAGACCCTCTGCTCTCTGGACCCCGTCCCGGGCCCCGCCACTCCCAGAAGAGCCCTACCATTTAAGCCTCTGATGGAGAAGCGTTTTCTTTAAATGTTTCCTAATGACCAAAACAAAATATAGAACATTTAGAAAGTACAAATAAGAAAAAAGTGTTTTTAATAAAAACCATCTGTCATCACACTAACCAGAAATAAAACCTGCTAGGTGTCTTCCCTTCCAGGGTTTCCACTCTCTGATATGCAGACAGACAGATAGAGAGACATGTACATGTTACTTTGATTAAAACAATCAGAACTGTTCGTTATTTTGAAACCGGATCTTTTTCCCCGCTTTACGTCTATCGGACATCCCCCCCTCGTCCGCAGGTGCACTTTCCCGTCGTTCTTCCCGGCTCCGCGGTGTTGCACCGACTCCATTGCATGTCCGCGCCATGGCTCCCTGTCTGCTGCGTGGGGGCATTATCTCTTGTCGTTGCTGTTGTTTTAATCCTTTGCTACTAGAAAGTGCTGCAATGAACCGCCTTATAAATATATCTCTATACCTATACCTCGTACTTTTTCTTTAGATTTGCTGAAAGCTTGAACCAGCTATTTTGATTAATTCGCTTTTTTTCTTTGATCTATTTTGATTAATCCACTTTTTTCTTTGATCTAGCACTTCCTTTCTTTGTTCTTTTTCTTTTTAAAAAAACACAAAAATATCAAAGTGTGTATATATATATATACACATATTATGCTGTGTGAGTTGCCCTGCAGAAAGTGGTCATGGCAGAGCTTCGGTTTCCTTCTAGGAGTCACTGGCAAAAGTTAACAGGATGGGTGCCAGTCACAAAAGACCACATATGGCCCTGGCCGGTGTGGCTCTGTGGATTGGGTGTCAGCCTGCCAAACGAAAGGTTGCTGGTTCAGTTCCCAGTCAGGGCACATGCCTGAGTTGTGGGCTGGGTCCCCAGATGGGGGCATGCAAGAGGCAACCAGTCCATGTTTCTCCCTCCCTCCCCTCTCTCTAAAAATAAACAAACAAATAAAATCTTTAAAAAAAAAAACGAAAACAACCACACATGGTAGGATTCCATTTATGTGAAACGTCCAGAAGAGACAAATCCCCAGAGGCAGAAAGCGGATGCGGGGTTGCCTAGGGCTGGGGGGAGGTGGGAAACAGGGGTGCCTGCTATCGGGGAGGGGGTTTCTTTTCGAAGTGATGAAAATGTCCTACAGTGGCTATACAATCCTGTGCCTAGAGCGAGTATAGCGAAAGCCATGGGTGAGCACTGTGGTACGTGAATTCTATGCCAGTAAAGCTGCGTAAGGGAAAAAATGGGTGATAAAAACAGAATGTAAGAAAATGTTAATAGGTAATACCTGAAGGTGGTACATCTATAAATATTGGTACAAATATGTCACTTAAAGTTGTGGAGGAGCCAAAAGAAATGGCCGCCAGAGCTCAGGTGCCTCTGAGGAGGAAGCCCGGGCTGGGGGGCGGTAGGGATGGAAATCCCCACTGCACTATTTCATTTTTTTTCCTTTTTAGAAATATATTTTAAAAAAGAATAAAATAATCCCAGTGACAGGCGGTGTGGGTGGAGGAAGGCAGTCCCCGGGCAGAACATGGGTCGGCCTGCTGGCGTGCGACTTCTGGGGGGGCGCTGCCCTGGCCAGCCTTCCTCACTTTGCCACTTCCTTCCCAAGATGCAGCCGTCTGAGGGCACCTTAGCCTCCCGGCCCACAGGAGCCCGCAGGGCATGCGGCCCAGCAGACCGGAGGATCCGAGGGCCAGCGACCTTAGGAGAGGCTTCTGAACCTGTGTCCTGTGCCAAATCCTGCCCGGGCTGGTGGGCACAGGGGGGCCTTCACCTTCCTCCTGGGCTCCTGAGCTGCTCTGAACCTCTCTCTGCAGTCTTCCTTGGGGAATACGCCTCCCCATCGGGGGAAGAAAAGCAGCCTCCAGGGAAATCGGGTCTCTCCCTCCTGCTTTTAAAACTGCCTCAGGGACCGGTGACTGCACTTCACACAGTGGAGGGTTTCTGAATACTCCCGCACAACTGCCGTTCCTCAGGGGAGCGAAGCTGCCTTAAGTCTGCCTGGAGAAATAAAGCCCTTTCCTAACGTGTCTAGTTCGGCCACCCCGTCTTAAAGATGCAGATGCAGGGAGTGAGCAGTTCCTACAGTGAGGCTGCCTGTCCCCACAGATGAGCTCTCAGCCCCCTTTCCCGACTCTGCCTTCAGACCATTGTGTGTGTCTGTGTGTCTGTGTGGTTTTTTAAAATAAAATATTGACTTGACCAATGGCAGAAGGATTTATTAAACCAGAAGAAGGCTTGGAGTGAAGGGGCCCACCAGGCTCCTGGAGAGATGCTAGCTCGGGACTGTCCCCTGGAGGTGAGATGAGCAAAGGAAGCAGAAGACGATGGCCTCTCAAGATGTGCATATTTTCAAAGTAAACTGATTTCAAGGGTGGAAGCCAGTAATAATCATGCAAGACATACAGCGGGACTCAAAGCAACACAGGCAGCCTTTAAAAAAGAAGGAAATTCAAGCCCTGATCAATGCGACTTGGTTGGGCGTCATCTTGCAACACGAAGGGTTGCCAGTTCGATTCCCGGGCAGGGCATACAGGGCACAGCTTGGTCCCCTGTTGGGGTGTGTACATGAGGCAACCGGCAGATGTTTCTCTCTCGCATCGATGTTTCCCTCGCTCTCTCCCTTCTCCTCTCTCTCTCTAAAAATAAATAAATAAAACCTTTTTTTTTTTTAAAAGGGAATTCTGACACATGCTACCACATGGGTGAACCCTGAAGATACTATGTTAAATAAAATAAGCCAGACACAAAGCAACAAATGCTACATGATTTCCCTGACACGAGGGACCTAGTGGTATCAGAGAGACAGAATTGGGAGTTAGGGTTTAATGGGGACAGTTTCCGTTCCGGAAGATGAAACATTCTGGAGGTGGGTGGTGGTAGCGGTTGCACGACAATGTAAACGTTATAAATGCCACTGCACTGTGCACCTAAAAATTGTTAGCATGGCAAATTGGGTTATGTATAATTTTACCCCATATTTTTTTTAAAGTGATACAGGACCTTTGTCTAGCCATCGAAGTAGCTGAATGGGGGAAGACAGAGACTCAGTTACACAGAGGCCAGTGCTAAGCCTTACAGGTCCTAGGCCACTATGTGATGTTTGTCAGGCCCTCTCTGAGACTGCTCAACCCAGAGGCAGTGCCTGTGTGTAACCCAAACTCTCTACGCCACCCCTGTTCCCAGTCCATGGAGGGGACCCACTGAACAGTTAACAGCCAGACAGGACCAAGCCAAGATGCCAGGGGAGGGAAGTTTGGACTCACAGAGGGAGGACAGGGAGTTGGGGTCTGCCCCAAGGACCAAGAGGCAGCCCTGGCTCATTTAGGCAACCCAGGAGAAGGTGTTGGCACCCATGGACAAAGCAGGTCTGCCCACATTCCCTACTGCAAGCCTCCAGGTCCCTGGCCAGCAGAGCCTGCCCCAGCCTGGCTTAGCCTTCGGAGAGGAAGGGAGGGAAGGTGGAGGCTGGAGCTCTCCCTCTCCCTCGGGCAAGCCTCTGCTACAGGCGTTTTCTCACCACCCACAAGGAAGACTGCTGCTCGGAGAGACTCTCGAAGATGGCTTCGGAGTGGTTCTCCCTCTGTAGCAGGGTGGCGTGTGCCAGCAGGACTGCCTGCCTCTGTCTCAGAGGGCCCTGTGGGGAAAGAAGCACGCTACCCTGGACATGCTGGCGCTGGAGCTGGAGACTCGAGGAGAAAGCCAAGTGGACATGAGGTTAAGTGACAGAGCTGGGATTTGAGTCCAGGGCTGTGTCTGCTGGGCCCCAGCCTGTGACTACCCCATCCGCGGCCGCTGGGATGTTAGTGCAGGGCCAGAGCTGACGGGCTTCCTCCGTGGGCGTTTGACCCTGCTGTTTGCAGACAGGTCCAAAGGGAAAAAATGAGTATGTCCGTGGGGTCCCCCGCCTGATGCAGCTGTTGTGCTGAGCCGAGGGCTGGAGGCCTCTTTCCCAGACCTGTTTACCTGCTCAGTCCTCAGCCAGGGCCTCTGGCCAGGACGCTAAAGCGACCCAGAGCTGGCCCCTCCCCTGGGTGGCGCCTCCCAGCCTCTTCCTAGCATGAAAAGCAAACACATGTTGCCATAGAAACACAGCAGGACCTTGGAGGCCCCTCAGCAACCACTGCTTCCCCCTGTGTGTCTGTGTCTGAACTGCATCCTGTAAACTCAGGTGCTTCACGGGGCTCACAGATACCTGATTTTATGGGCAAAACATCTATTAGCACCTGAAACGACTTAAAACGCTTCCTATGCTGTCATCAGCGACAAACACTGACACGGGGAACCTGCACAGGCTCCCTCACAGTGGGCAGCCCTCCGAGAACCTCGTCTTGTGGCCTCCCGTTGAGAAAGATGAGCATGTGAGGCCAGCCGCTAAGACAGCTGCCACCACCGCCTGGGGCAAGCGGGCACCTCTCCGACCGGGACCATTGAGACAAAGCAGCCGGATGAGTCCTAAGAGCCTACAGCCCAGTTATCTCCTTACTCCAAACTGGACTTTTCAAACTAATCCCACTATGCTTATGAACTGACTTTATAATAAGTAAATGTTGGAAATTGATGATTCATATTAATATCATATTTCCTATTGTATGTAATGGAGTTTCACATACGATTTAGATTGACTTTCTCTGCTAAAAAACAAAAAACAAACAAACAAACCTAGAAACCCCCTCTAACTTAGATGAAAGGAGCCATCAGGCCACCTGCTGCGGAGCACACCAGCTGGATGGAAAGGGCATCCCCCCCACCCCCCGCCGTTCGAGCAGGCGGCCGTGGGGGGTGGGGCCTTCCTCAGGAGGACCACCGTGAAAATACCGGTGGTGCCTCCGCACCTCGCCAGTAGATTGAAGCACCTTGTGTATCATCTGGGTTTTATTGTAACTTTCTGTTAGAAAAGTATGCGAAATTTAAAAAAGATCATGATTAACGCCACGTAGTTGTGCAAAAAGGGAGATGGTATGGTATGAAGTGTGCCATTTGGCCCAGTTCTGGATAGTGATAATAACCAGGATAACGGTTACGCTGGCTACTGATCTGACCAGCGCGATTAAAAGACCTCATTCCCAGGCAGGGGTGCTTCTGGTGGGGAACGCAGCCCAATGTTGCCAATTGCCCCCGAGTGACCGTGAGAAGTGGAAATCTGGATTTTTAGGCTAAACATTTATTGGTTTTTAAAGGTTGCTATATAATCCTTTTCAAGGTACGCTCCAGGCCAAACCAAGCCTATGTGGGGGATAGATGCAGCCAGCGAGACCTCAGTTTGCGACTCTGCCCGGCTTCTCCTGGCATCGGGGGAGGAGGGGGCTGGGCAGCAGGAAGTCAGGGCCAAGGCCAGGGGCACGTGGAGGCTTCACTAGGCGGGCAGCTGCTTCCTCCCAAGTCCCTGGGGCAGCACGTGGGACAGAGGCCCTCCCTGGGGAGTCCCCGGAATCCCCTGCCAGCAGCCGCACCTGCTTAGGTGCTGCCAATGCTCGCAGTTGGGCTCAGCTTTCCTTCAGCAAAAACACAACCCGCAGGTGGCCGCCAAAGACCCAGGCCGTGCGCCTTCCCCTGGCGCTGCGCGCCCTCTTGTGGCCAGAGAGGAGAAGCGCCGTCTTTGGTCCCTGGAGGAGGGGCAGGCTCCGGAAAAGTCGAGTTTGCCTAGTCAGGGGTTTGGAATTGACACACCAACTTATACATTTTATTTGGACCTCAAGTGCAGAAATGAATCATGTTTCTTGGTTCATGTCACCTCACACTCTAATCGTTGGTCCACGCAGGGCCCCCTTCCTCCATTTCTATTTTTAATAATGCAGTCAGTATGAAGCTAGAATCATGATATAACCTACATTTAACTGTAACCATACGCTTCCCCATCTCCTTTGCCTATCTCTCCTCTCCAGAACTAATCTCCTGAATCTCCTCCTATTCACCACATCTTTGCTTCTTATTATATAGTTCTTTTGTAGCTATATGTATTGCCTTCAAAGTGTATATGTGAATGATAGTTGTTTATAACTAAATGAAAATAATGCCACACTGTATGTAATCTTTTGGAACTTTATTCACTCACCATTACATTGCTGCAACGCAGTGATTTTCAACCTTTTTTAAAAAATCTCATTGCACACATAAACTAATTACTAAACTTATGCAGCACACCAAAAAATATATTTTTTGCTGATTTGACCAAAAAGAAAAAAAAAGTATAATTTTGATTAATTCATACCAAACAGCTATTGTTGTGTTGGCTGTTGTCATTTTTTTATTTGACAGTCTAAGGGAAAAGAGGTCAGCGCCCCTGATTAAACAGTCAAGTATTGCATGTTTTAAAAATTCTTGCGGCATACTGGTTTAAAATCGCTGCTGTAGAATACAAAGTCAATATTCAGAAATCGAAGGCATTTTTGTACACCAACAATGACATATCAGAATCTGGTATCAGGGGAAAAAACCCATTTGATATAGCAACAAGAAAAATAAAGTACCTAGGAATAAACTTAACCAAGGAGGTAAAAGACCTGTAATCAGAAAACTACACAACACTGAAGAAAGAAATTCAGGAAGACACAAATAAATGGAAGCATATACCAGGTTCATGGAGTGGAAGAATTAACATCATCAAAATGTCTATACTACCCAAAGCAATTTATAGATTCAATACAACCCCTATTAAAATATCAATGACATATTTCACAGATATAGAACAAACATTTCAAAAATTTATATGGAATCATAAATGACCCCAAATAGCTGCAGCAGTTTTGAGAAAGAACAAAACAGGAGGGATCACAATACCTGACATCAAACTATATTATAAGGCCACTGTAATCAAAACAGTCTGGTACTAGCATAAGAATAGACACATAGATCAATGGAACAGAACAGAGAACCCAGAAAGAAACCCATGACTCTATGGTCAATTAATATTTGACAAAGTGGGCAGAAGCATAAAATGGAGTAAAAATAGCCTCTTTAACAAATGGTGTTGGGAGATATGGACAGCTACATGCAAAAAAATGAAATTCGACCACCAACTTATACCACACACAAAAATAAACTCAAGATGGATAAAAGACTTAAACATAAGTCATGACACTATAAAAGTCCTGGAGGAGAACATAGGCAGGAAAATCTCAGATATTCCACGCAGCAATATTTTCACCGATAGGTCCCCTAGAGCAAGGGACATAAAGGAAAGGATAAACAAACGGGACTTCATCCAAATAAGGAGCTTCTGCACGGCTAAAGAAAACATCAGCAAAATGAAAAGGGAACCAGCTGTATGGGAAAATATATTTGCCAATGATACCTTGGACGAGGGTTTGATCTCCAAAATATGTAAAGAACTCACACAACTCCACTCTAGGAAGATAAACAATCCAATTAAAAAATGGGCAAAGGACCCTAATAGACACTTCTCTGAGGAGGACAGAGGGCCCAGAGACACATGAAAGGATGCTCAGCATCACTTGCCATCAGAGAGATGCAAATTAAAACCACAGTGAGATACCACTTCACACCAGTCAAAATGGCCACCATAAACAAATCAACAAACAACAAGTGCTGGCAAGGATGTGGAGAAAAGGGAACCCTAGTGCACTGTTGGTGGGAATGCAGACTGGTGCAGCCACTGTGGAGAACAGTTTGGAATTTCCTCAAAAAACTAAAAATGGAACTGCCTTTTGACCCAGTGATTCCACTGCTGGGATTATACCCTAAGAATTCTGAAACACCAATTCAGAAGAACCTATGCACCCCAATGTTCATAGCAGCACAATTTACAATTGCCAAGAATTGGAAGCAACCTAAGTGCCCAACAGTAAATGAGTGGATCAAAAAACTGTGGTACATTTACACAATGGAATACTACGCAGCAGAAAGGAAGGAGCTACTACCCCTCACAACAGCATGGATGGCACTGGAGAGCGTTATGCTGAGTGAAATAAGACAGGCGGTGAAAGACAGATACCATAAGATCTCACCTGTAAGTGGAACCTAATCATCAAAATAAATAAGCAAACAAAATAACCAGCAACATTGAAATAAAAAACAAACTAACAGTAACCAGAGGGGAGGAGGAAGGGCAATGACAGGAGAAAGGGAGGGGAAAGGTCATCAAGGAACATGCATAAAGGACCCATGGACAAAGCCAAATGGGGGAAGGATTGAGGGTGGGAGGTGGGGATGGGTGGGGCTGGGTAAAGTGGCAGCAGGAACATGTTGACCAAAAAAAACCCCAAAAGAAACCAAAAAAAAAGGTAGACGGGGAAGGCTAAGAATAGTATAAAAATTGAGAAGCTAAAGAACTGATATGAACAATCCATAAACATGAACTAAGAGGTGGGGGGATGATGGAATGGGGGACAGGGTGGAGGGGATAAAGGGGAGAAAAAAATGGGACATTGTAATAGCATAATCAATAAAATATACCAAAAAAACACACAAAAAAATATGAAATCCTAAAAAAAAAAAAAAAAGCCAAGGGGAGTGCGTGGGGAAAAGCCGCCAGCTCCAGGTGGCTGCCCAAGAAGCAAATCAATTTGGCAGATGGACATTTTAAAAACCTGCTGCATATGTTAGCTATTTTTACGGCAATTAAATTATTGGGGTATCTGAAGTGAATGTGCAATAAAACCTTTCACAATAAAAAATAGAAAATAAAATAAAATAAAAAATAAAATCACCGGAGTCATAGACGCTCCCCACCCCCGCCTTTAGGCAACATTACATCCTCTTGCTCTCACTTCTCGCCACTGGTGCCTTCCTGTGGCGACTGCCAGGGGACCCACTCAGCACTCACACATGTGCCACCTGCACATGCGGCAGCCTGCCCTGTGGGGTAATAGTAGCCGATGGGACACAGCAATCAATGGATACATTTGTACTCCCTCACTCCCTGGACAGACTGTCCCAAGGTGGGTTTCGTACAGCTTCTGCAAGGGACCAAGCAATGACCCACTGAGTCATCCTTCTTCCTCGGTTTCACTACTGATGTAGGTGGCTGAGCTGGAGATGTGGGCACATGCCTGAAACATGGCCAAAGCACGGCCTTGGAGGAGTGGTGAATGGACAGGGGCTGGAAAGAAAAGGACCTGTAGGCTGCCCAGGCACGGGCAGAGCAGAAAGCCACTGAAGTTCGCAAATGCGGTACATTTCTTACAAAATAAAAGTCCTGGGTAATACTGGATGCCAGAAAAGAAAGGTAGCCCAGGAAAAATCCCTGTACCGATGCAGATATTTCTGACCGAAAGCCAGGGGACTGTTTGAAAGCAGAAGCAGGCAGAGCCAGACTGGCTGGGGACTGTGGGTGCAGAGCAGCCGATGCAAAATCCTGGGGTGCACTCGTAGAGCAAAGGCAAGTCTGAGCTCATCCGACTCTCACTGAACAAATTACAGCAGTGGGAGAAGCAGGACAGGAATCAGGTAAGGGAGCGGGTCCCCGGGTTCAATCCTGCCCCGGAAGCCACAAATTTTCCTACACTTGCTAGATGCTGGCTGTAGTTTTGTGGTTTTGTGTGGGGGTGGTGGGGGTGAGGGAGTGTTATTTGTTTGTTTTTTGGCTTAGACTGTGTTTGCTGCTCTTTTCCAAGAACCTACTCATGGGGTACATTCATTGCCACCTCTGTTGGTGGCTCACATAAGGGTCAGTCACGGGCCGCAATGAGGATGGCGTTGACCCATAAAGCTGGCCAAGCCTAACAACTGAAACAATGCCTTTTCCTGGGAGAAGAAAAGTACACGGTCTTCTCACACCATGTTTCCTGCAGCCGGGGCTGCTAGGCAAAGCTCCAGCGCTTCCCGTAAGCTGAACACTGCCGTCAGGCCACCGGAAGCTGGGAGCGTTACTGGGCACTGGGGAAGCTTAAACAAGAATGTGGTCACCTTCGCTTCCACGAGAGCGCTGAGTGGCTGAACGTGTCGCTGCCACCATACCTGGTTCCTGGCTTGCAGCCTAAGCAGGGGATGGCTTACGCTTTATTTTTTAGATCCCTCGGGGGGAAATCAGTTGGCCATCCCCTGACATGGGATACAGGACACATTCATGGCCCTGCATTCCCCAGAGACAGAGCATCAGTGGTTTGGAGACACCTGGTAGAATGTGAACTGTTGGTGGACACACAGGTATTGCCACAATGGCTCCACAGAGAAAACTGCTTTTTGCCATGCGACATGCCACCCAGGCACTGCTGAGGACAAAGAGATGAGACCTGAATGAGGACAAAATCCAAGTGCCTTGCCTTCCCAGTAACCATCTTGGGAGCTGGCATGTCACAGCTCAAAGAGATATTTCACAGTCAATTAAGGACAAACTCTGCACTAGCCACCAATGACAAAAAATGGCCCCACACCAAAACTAGCTGCTTTGCATATTGGCTATTGGAGGCAGTTCATCCCAAACCTGGGAATGTTCCTACAGCCTCTACCCCGAGTCATCAGACACGTGGCCACATCCGAATGCGGGCCCCGATGACAAAGCAGTTCGGGCCAAGGAGGAGGCCTCACCCTACAGCTTGTGTCTCCTTAGGAACTAAATGCACACTTGACTGGGGCCTTTCGCAACAAACACTCCCCCACTTCTGGGCCTCTGAGTTCCTGAGTCTGAGGACTTCCTCCTGTTGAGAGAAGCAGCTAGAGCCCTAATTGAAACTGTCTCCAAGCTGACATTCTCATTGCGCCAGTCCGAACTAAATTCCATAGGTGGGACATCAAGTCCTATCGTCGGAAGATAAGTCTTCAAATTAAGGACCCAAACCAGCCCCCGAGCCTTTAATCATCTTCACAAACAGGTGGTTGCCCACTCATTAGACAGAAATAGCGCCTTCCCTAATGAACTGCTGGTATAATGAAGGTCTCGCCTACAAAGGAGACCAGCTGACAAGAATCACTGATGAAAGAGCCCACCCACCCCCAAGGGGAGCACTCCACCACAATGCTATTGCCATGCAGTGATGGCAGACGGCTGACGGCCCACAGCAGCGGTCACTCCATGCAATGGGCTGAGCACGTGGGACTTCTAGCCCCAGAGCGTACCACCCCAGATTTACTGAGCAATATCTGTACACGGGCTCGTGGGCTGTCACTAATGGTCCAGCTGTATGGTCAGGCCTTCGGGGCACCCAGGACTGGACTAGTAATAACATACCGTATATTGGGTGGTGCACCCCTCATGGAAATGTACAACTATTTAATTATAGTCAGTAGTTATGTTATATACGTAGTTACATGAAGCAAACACATCTAGAGAAAAGTGTCTAGACGAACCAATGTGGAAAAAGCCAACAAACACATGTGGCCATCATCAGATAGCAGAAATTACATGCTTGGCCAGATTACAACAAGCTGTTCTAGGAATCAGCACAGAGCAGGAGGCGAGAGAGGGGTGCTACCCTGACCAGTGTGGCTCGGTCAGTGGGGCCTTGTCCCGCAAAGCGAAAGGTCACAGCATCAATTCCCAGTCAGGGCATGTGCCCGGGTTGCAGGTTTGGTTCCCGGTCAGCGCAGATACTAGAGGCAACCAATTGATGTTTTTCTCTCACAGTGACGTTCCTCTCCCTTTTTCTCCTTCCCTTACCCCCTGATAAATAAATAAATCATTTAAAAAAGAGATGGGTGCTGATTTATGTCAGGATGAACACCCATTACAATCAGACAGTCTCTAAGGAAGGATTGTAGAAAGCAGCCTCCATTCTGGCATGCATCCAGCTTGTGGGACAGAAGTCACATTACGGAACAGTCTTGACTCCACAGCAAGTTAAAAGACATCTTCCAGTAAAACTCAATTATCAAACACAAAGATAAATCCTTACAAGAACCAAAATTTCTGCACTATGAATGGAGGCTAACAGCAGATTTTTTGCAATGTTAGAAGACAGATGCCAATGGAATATCTTTGAAGTAATTTTTTTAAACGCTGTCAATCTAGAATTCTATGTCTGGCTTAGCTGTTTTGAGGAATAAGGGCAAAATAAACATTTTTAGACTGTTTCTGAGAAGACGACTAACATTTGAGTCAGAAGAAAATGGAATCTAAAACTAAGGCGTGAAAACCAAAGAAGCACTGGTGGTCAAAAAATAAAATATATTAACAAATCTAAAACAACAATGACTAAATAAACAATAGATAACTTGAGGGAGGCGGTGAAACAAGATATTCAAACTACTGGGCAGTAACAACGTAGCAGAGGGGTAGGGGTGCTGATTAACTTTATGGGGTTTTTTTAGATTTTATTTATTTATTTGTAGAGAGAGGGGAAGGGAGGGAGAGAAACATCAATGTGTGGTTGCCTCTCACACGCCCCCTACTGGGGACCTGGCCCGGAGCCCAGGCATGTGCTGTGACAGGGGAATTGAGCCCACGACCCTTTGGTTTGCAAGCCGGCACTCAATCCACTGAGTCATACCAGCCAGGGCCAACTTTATCAGTTTTTATAAAATCGAATATGCATGCTAAAAAGGTAAAAGTATCACTGAAGAATTTTAGCTAACAAAGGCGGCAGGAATTACAGAATTATAAAGTCACCACTTTGCAACCTCTAACAAAATAATAGGTTTAGACAAAGATCAATGAGTGGAACCTTTTTGCTAACAAGTTGATGGGAAGGGTCCCAGTGGGAGGCAGCTGGCTGTCAGCACCTGAACCCACCGATTAAGTACAGTGCTTCTTGAAAGCATGCCCCACCTGGTAGACTAGTGGGATGCACAGCATCACCTACAAGAAAACCTTGGAAAAAAATAAAAAGACTAACCTGAATTTAATTAAGCCATTAGAGCTATCTTTCAGTTTGGAGGCAATAACGGGAATAAAGGAACAAGTTAAAAAACATGAGGGCACAACCGATAAATCCAGAATGCGAGCTATCCCACAGGAAGCCACAGACAAACCATTAGAGGGAACAAAAGACGGTAGCGACATTGCTGAATACAAGATCAATAAAAATCGATCACAGTCCATTTCACTATCTAATCAGAGCATGAAAATTTTTAATAAGGCACCCATTCTTGATAGCTACAAAAATAATGTATCTGGGGTACCCATGACAAACGATGTACAAGCATTTTATAAAGGTCATAAAAATGCAGACCTACATCAGTGGAGACCCTGTGCTCATTACTGTAATGCTCAGCCATAAGTCATGTTTCCTCAGATTAATCTATAAATTCAGTGCAACTCCAAGAAAAAAAAAATCAATAAGGATATTTTACGGAACTTGCCGACCCCATCGTAAAAATGTGTAGTAATAGCGCCTCTGCATCTTCTTCTTGATCTTATTGTAAACATAAAGCTGCTCTAAAAAATGGTCTTTAAAGTAAAAAAAATTTAAGTGCCAAAAATAGAACAGAATGCTTTTGAACTTGCCCTATTAGGTATGAAGATTTTATCAACACTGTTGGATTGCCCTGACTGGTGTGGCTCAGTGGGTTGGGTGTCGTCCTGTAACCTGAAAGGTCACTGGTTTGATTCCCCATCAGGGCACACGCCTGGGTTGCGGGTCAAGTCCCCTGTTGGGGGTACATGAGAGGCAACTGATCGATGTTTCTCTTTCACATCGATGTTTCTCTCCCTCTCTTTTCCTCTCTCTAAAAATAAATAAATTTAAAAAATTTTAAAGATTATAGGGTCAGTAAAAGTATAGAAAAAGTGCCCAAGAAAGCCAGCCCCAGACCCACGCATACACATATACTGAGCAAATGACAGGCAACATTGTCTGTCAGAGGAGCAAGAAGTTACTTGCTGAAGCAATAAACCAGATGGTGTGAGGTACTTACCCATAAAAATTAAGGTAGAATCAAGTACTAGGTATAAAATGCAAATCTTCAAACACTTTGGAAAGTAGAGAACATTGCTGAGCTTGAGGGAACCAGTAAAGCAAAATTAAAATAGAAATCACAGGCTGAGAGAAGATTATTTCCAAGGCATATGACCAACAAAGGGTAATATCTGTCACATGTCACAAACTCTCAAAGAAAGAAAACCTCAACATAAAAAAAAAAGGCAAAGGATATAAACAAATAACTCACAGATGTGTGAAAGCCTAAAAGGTCAACATACAAATGAAAAGATGATTGGCCTCACGGCTTATATGGGAAATGTAAAATAAAATGAAAGATCATTTCAGTCCCACATTGACAAAAAAACATTAAGTTGGACTAATATGAAGTACAAGAAAAGTGTGGGGAAACAAGCACTCTACTACAATGAGAATATGAACTGGTTCTGCCACTTTGGAGACCCATTTGGAAATACTCAGCCACAGTAAAATTTCACACACCCTCTGACCCGATCATTTTATTTCTAAGTATACACCCAACGCAAAAACTCTTGCACATGTGCACGAGATGTTTAAGTATGTTTTGTTCCCTATAACATTAGTTGAAATGGTCAGAAAGAAAACCACATTAAATTTTTTATATCAACCAGGGAATGAGAAATAAATTGTGCCACATTCATACAATGGAATAAGAAATAACACTTGAAAGGAATGAATTAGTTACATGTATCAGATACATTTCAAAATACTAATTGAAAAAGCAGGCTATAAAAGGATACATATGGCACAAATACCATGTAATTTGTTTACAAACACACTTGTATACAGATAATAGACAATAAAAACAGACAGAAAAGATACCTACCAAATTCAAAATAGTGCTTACTATGTTTACCATTCTATTTCCTTTTCCAAAGGAAACAGAGTAAGATTAGAGGTAGTGGTACTTTAAAATGTAACTTTATATTCTTTTTTTTTAAAGATTTTATTCATTTATTTTTAGAGGGGAAGGGACGGAGAGAGGGAGAGAAACATTGATGTGCAAGAGATACATCGATTGGTCGCCCCCCCCAGACTCCCAACTGGGGAACCTGGCCCACAATCCAGGCACACGCACCAGGGATCGAGCTGGCAACTTTTCGGTTCACAGGCCAGCAGTCAGTCCACTGAGCCACACCAGCCAGGGCGTCCTTCTTTCTTTTTTTAAATAGTTTTTTTTTTTTCCTTTAACCCTTACGTGAGGACATGTTTCCACTGATTTTTGGAGAGAGAAGGGAGATACAGATCGAGAGAGCATGAGAGTGGGGGAGAGACAGAGAGAGAGAGAGAGAGAGAGAGAAACATCAATGTGATAAACATCAATCGGTTGTCTCCCTTATGCACCCTAACCTGGGATCGAACCTGCAACCTACGCATGTGCCCTGACCGGGAATCAAACCAACAACCTTTCAGTGCATGGAATAATGCTCCAACTGAGTGCCATGCGGCCAGGGCACTTCATTTCTTTTTTGACCAAGGACCCTTAAAGCAAATATGGCAAAACATTATGATCTACTAAAACTGGGAGGCGTTCACAACAGGAGTTATCCTCTGTACTTCCAGTGTCTGACCTATTTTAAAAATCAAAAATAGAAGTAGCCAAATGCAGAGATATCGAGGGAAGGACAATACTTCCTACCTTTCATTAAACTGATTTTCTATGATACAAATTACTTGTAAAATTATAATTCGGTATAAAAAAAAAAACTCTTAGTTTTTCTCTCTTAAATTGTTTTGGGGTAGTCCAGCCCAGGAAAAAAAAAGTCTTAAACTGAGAGTTTTATTTCTCCCAGCTGGGGCACAATCCTCAACTTGCTATGACACATACTCTTTATCCCCAACCCAATGGCCCTCTCTTTTGCTTTGCTCAGGTATCGGAAGGCTACATGGTTCAAAGGGTATTCACAGCTTAAGGGGAAATCTTGGTTATTTTAAGCCAATTCCAGTAATTCCATCCTCTGTGTCAATGAGTGCTTTAGAAATGGGCATTTAATGTCTTGTAGTACACAAGTATGTGAAGACCACCAAGGGGCATCTGGGGGAAAAGAAACACCTTAGAGAGACACAGAATAATAAACAATCTCTTCTGGCCTTCGGACATTGTTGAGTACATGGGTGATGGTCGCCACAGCCTTGCTGCATGGCCAAGGGTCCATCCTGAGGACCAAAACACGCAGCAGCAGGTGGATGGGCGGGAAAACACGGAGAGAAAGAACCTGGGTCCCTGATGACACCATTGAAGCCACTGAATTTACCAGTTTCAGAACTGTCCTGTCCAGACTTCTTCTGAAATAAATTTTCCTTAATGTTTAAGACCCACCTAATTAGGCTTTCTGCTCCTTGCAGTTAACTGCATATTGATAGTGCTCTTTAACAAAACAGAACACAAAACTCTGAAGAATGCACAAATGCCAGTGAGTTCTTGATGACCATAAAGACATTGTTATTCTCATACAGGCTGGAGGCAGGAATTTTGCAAACTACACAAATAGTTGTAGCTTTCCCAGAACCACCCTAGTTTCTCTTCACACTTTCCCAGTCTTTGAATGGTCTGAAAGAGAATTGTTTTTAGTATTGTTAGCCATGTTGAGAAATGTGATGAAAAGTCCAAATTTGCTGCTTTGGTGGTATTTAAAGGCGTTTAGTCTATAACATTCCTTTCAAACTCTTCACCCATAGCTCCCCTAAAATTCCTCTTTGAATGTGTATTCCAACTTTTCAACAAGAGGAAAAGCCCGTGGATTAGAACGGGATTTGTCTCTTTCCTCCTTGTGCCCCACACCTGTGTAGATCCGCGTCCAGTATTCTGTTCAGGCACTTACTGTGGTTGTAGCGCCAGCGCCTAGGGCTCTGGAGAAAGCCTTCTTCTACACACCGTGCTTCTGTAATGACTGAACAACTACAAAGGCATGGGCAATAAGGTGGTTTATTTAAAAAGAAGACTACAAAATTTGACATGGAGAAAGATAAAAAAGACCTATGGGATTTCAATTGATAAATACAAAAATGATTGGCTATAAACAATGTAAAAATACATTTCCCAGTCCCCAAACAGAAGATAATTTAAGTACAGCAATTATAAAATTTTTATATTGTAAGTGCATGTCCCTTATAATTTTTCTAAACCATTTATTTGTATAAAATATAACAAATTAAATTTATCATATATGTTAATAAAAATTATTTTAAATTTGCATTTACTGAGTCTGTCCTTTCCTGTACATAACAGTGGTTTTGGCCCCAAGTTCTCCTTGAACTCTTTATTTACCACAATGGCCTTTTCACTCCTAATTTCTTCTACAAGAGAAGAGGGAAGCTAATTGGTCATGGATCCCTTAAAAAACAATGTGAAAAAAAGTTCTAGAGTGACCAAAATACCAGTGAATGTATTATCTTTCCGAAAAGGCAAGGATTAGTGGCCCTACACCAAGGAAACAAACGGAAGGAAAACCTCAGAAACCCCAGAACTTCAGCGCAATGCCAGCTGCATGTGGGAGGCCAGTGAGGACGTTGCCAGCAAACTCAGCTAAACCCAAGGCATGGGTGGGGACCCTGAGGTAGTCCAGACGGTTTGCTGTGAGTCCCAGCTGGGTCTAGATGGTATTTAAAATGGCAATGGTACAGCAGTGTCATGTGAACTTCCAGGAGTTGCCTACCGTTAAGCTGGCAAGTCTTTCAAACCAGCTTTTATTCTTGAACCCAAGACCCAAGCTAGTCCCCCGCTCAGATGCCATGCTCAGGAACAACTGCAAGCACACTGGCTTCACAATCTCCCAAGCGGGCAGCGATGACATCGCCACTAGCACTAGCATCCAGGCTCTGATACAGATAGATAAGGTCCTGAGTCACGAAGACAGAGCAAAAGCTGTGACTGGCCATAATGACCGATTTTTGACAATCACATTAGCTACATTTATGCAGCTGAAAACGATCTATAAGACACAAAAGGCAGATGAGAAGTTAAGAAATGATGGGGTCATTGAACTGCCTCACTGGAAACCTGATTCCACTTTTTCAGACAACCTAGTGCGCCTCGCCAGGGAAACCTCCACCAAACTCCCGAAGGACCTGACGCGTGGGCTCATCATCTTAACATCAGAGTTCTGAGTCCGAAATCTAAGAGGAGGACAGGAAAGGTGTGTTCTATAAACCACAACCTGCCAACAACAGACAACTCTTCCAGATTATCAGAACTGCTTATGAAGTATCTCTCGAGAATGGTCTGACTGCTGCTTACTCCAACAGCAGTGTTAACACGGGCAGGGTCCCTCAGATACTCGTTTCCCTAAGGCCTCCTTCACAGACATTGCCCTGTGGGCACAGAAACCCTAAGGGCCCTGCTAACATTCTGTGCAGTTAGAAGGGCCCAGGATTCTGGACCGCCTAAAGACAGCTGCCAACAAGAAAGAGTCAGAGCCAGAAGTCCACTCTGCCTGACGAAGAAGCAGTGTACGGGCCATTCTGGTAAAGAGACAGGAAAGCAAGCATCGCAAATAGGCGAAAAATCAAAGGCTGGGCTTTTGAAAAGAAGACTAGCTCCAAAGAACACACGGAAGAGGACCTGCAGAGCCATGTCAATTTCAGTAGAAATAATCACGTGCCAATAGGAGAACAAACCATTTCCTAATCACGTGCCAATAGGAGAACAAACCATTTCCTCACTCACAATGAGTTCTTCTCCTCAGACATTTGGTAAGTGGTCAAAGTTTGCCTTTAAAATTTCACTGTATTGCACAAAAAGTATATCTTTGTTATCTTTGGCCCTTAGGTGAGATAGCAGTTTCTTCCATTTTTCTATGTGTTACATAAAAAACACTTTTTTCCTTACTTGATATCAACAACAACCAAAGTGCAGTATAAATGCTGGGCTGCTGATGTTGCTTTTATACATATAAAATAACAGCATCTCCCGCACATTTTCTTTTAAATATTTTATGTATTGATTTTTAAGGCAAGGGGAGAGAAAGAGAGAAAGAGAAAGAAACATCAATTTGTTGTTCCATGATTTCATATATTCATTGGTTGCTTCATGTATTACCTTGACCGGGGATTGAACCTGCAACCTTGGCGTATCGGGACAATGCTCTAACCCACTGAGTTACCCGGCCAGGGTTCCCACACATTTTCTCTGAGGCTATAAAAGAGTTAATAACAATCATCTTAAAATGTTACAATATAATCTTAAGGCCGAGGGAGATACAGTAAAGCCTGGGTACCTTATTTTAAGGAAAAACCCTAACCCAACATTTTAATAATTGAATTTAAAATTTTAAATGCACATTAAATTTTACCCAATCATTAAAAAACAAACTCATAGCTAAGCAAATTAACTTAAAAAGTCAAACAATTTCTAAATGGATGAACTTAATCATGCTACTTATATAATAGCTATAAGGCATAATTTGAAAGCTAAGCCTAGTAACAATGACAGAATAATTTATCAACTGTTGAGCTGTGACTTAAGGAAACAACTGCCCTCACCTCCAAAAAATAAAAAAATAAACTTCATTAAACTTCATTGATACAAGTTTCGAATGTTGTTTAAAAAAACAAAAAACAAAAAAAACTTGCAGGCCTAATCTGTGGTGACTGACACACTATCCAATGTTGATAAATCTGCCTTCGGGCCCCTCCCCTTGCTCTTCCAAAGAAGTGGTTTAGCAATTACATAGACTGTACAAGTGCTTCTGCCCAGGCTCAGGGACCATGCAATCGCTACCTCACGTAACACCTGCTCCTTAGCGTCTCTGAGCATTAAGTGGCTCGCTGAGGTTCTCCGCCATAGTGGTAGTCTCAGGTTTTCTCAGCTGGGACGCCCGTCGTTTTTCATTGAGCATAAAGAAGAAATCAGCCAGGAACATAGAACTTGCGAGAAATCCAAACACCTGAGGAGGAAAAGGGGGCAAAGGTTATATGAGGAATTTTGGACTATAATCTCACATTTCCTATTTGGCTTTGAGAGTGTTTCATATAAGCAAGATGATTCATTAGTTTTATCTTAACTTTAGTGGTCAAATAAATGTTTAAAGTCATCAAAAAATGGAAAGAAATTACAAAAAAAAAAAAAAAATCCAGAATAATGGCTTGGTCACAGTCTCACAAATAACAAATGCCCTGCCCCTTAAGTGCATGTTCATGTATGGACTGCCAATCTATGAGACTAAGGTTAACAGATGAAAACCAAAATCCCATACAATGACACAAACAGGGTGATTAGCAATGGTTAGATTGCCCCTCAGATAAGGGAAAAAAGTAAGAAGGCAGCTGAGCCTAGGTGAAAATAAGAAAAGTTATTAATATTTTAAAATTCTATTTTGAAGATGCCTTTAGGTTAAATTATCTAACAAATGTTTTCCAGTTGTCATACGCTAACAATGTGACATGATGCCACTATTTACTTCCTCTTCCTTAAATCACTTCCTCATTATTGTACTCTGCTATGATCAACATTCTGAGAATTCTGTCAAGAGACAGAAGACATTAGTTCAAACTTAGCTTCTTCACTAGCAACACCCTTAAGGAAATGGGGGCCAAAGTACTCTATAAAAAGAGAAAATTGATGCGAGCAATGGCTAACATCCCTTCTGTGGTTTTTAACATTCTGTTGTCATTTGCTGCAATATCTTTACCCCTCACACCCAACCCCTCCACCCTCAAGAATATTCATTCTGCCTCATTTCCCTATAAAGCAAATTGAGCTCCAAATTAATTAATTCACCTCGGTGTCCCCAACACATCCAACCCAAATTTAATTATCAACCACCACCCCCGCCAAAACCCAACTCTCTTCTCCCCTGATGGCATTTATCCCCTTATTGGACTGGCTAACTGACTCGATACTTTAAAAGTAGACCAGGTGTCACCTGTCTGTGAAACCATCTCTGGTCACAGAGAGTTCCAGTCCATGCAGGACCCTCTGCCATATAATCCAGATCGATGATCTTCCAGCTCTTTTGCTCACATACTTCATGAATCTTTTTTAAGTAACTCCCTCACTCATTTAATTCACCAAAATATTTCATAATTTAAATAGTTGCAAAGGGTAATTTCCAGCATATTATAAACAGAGATTTTTTTTTTTTTAATTTTTAGAGAGAGCGGTAAGGAGGGACACAGAGGGAGAGAAACATAGATCAGTTGCCTCTTGCACGTATGTCCCCAACCAGGGACCTGGCCTGCAACCTAGGCACGTGCCCTGACTGGGAATCGAACCAGCGACCTTAGGTTCACAGGCCAGCAGTCAATCCACTGAGCCACACCATCCAGGGCCATGAATAGAGTTTTTAAAGTGCCAGTCACTCTTAAATATATCCAATGAAATCTAAATACTCTAACAATCTAATATATCATTTAGTTAAAACACATAAATATGCTCTCTTTTAATACCTGCTAATTTTATGCCCTGCCTTTTTCCCCCTAAACTCAACTTTTCCTCAACCTCCACTTGACTCCCTCCACAGGATTCTAGAGCAATATACCTCTGTACCAGAAAACATTTTCCTGACAACCCTATCATCTTCCTCTGCAACAAAAACACTGATACGTATATAAACTGAAATTAACCATAAGGCTTTATTAAAACTTTTGTTTTTCTCTTCAATTGGTTCACATACCCATGGATAACTAGTACTTATTGCTAGGATGAGTCACAGTTCGGCATTTATTTTACTTCTATGTTTTGTTTTTACACATGTAAGTGCTAAGAAACCATGAGTAAGGAAATACAGCCATGGAATTCTTGAACTCCTTTTAAGTTGTTCTATCATAAAAAGCAGTTTTAATGATCTATTAGCTGACAACTCAATTACGACCTCAGTTTTGTCATGAACAAAGTATTAATGGGAAACCAGCAGACTTGTAAAAGGATCTGTTATCCATTTCCAAGATGTTCACATTCAGAACAATGGTACCAGTTCAGGTCTGTGGTCCTTGATTTGCAATTCTGAAATCCAAAACAAGCTCAAAAGTTTCATGATATGCTTGGTTCGAAGTCCACATGAAGCAGCACTACTCACAACCTCGACCTGTCCCTTTAACTATGACTATCCGTGTGCTTCCGAGACATTCACAGGCTGGGTTACAGGGTGCGCCCAGGCCCTCCGAAGAGACTGCGTCATAAAGTTTATGCACAGTATTATTTTTCTAAACTCCAATATTCTTAATTCTAAAAAAGTCTGTACCTCCCCCCACCACCCAAGGATTTCAGTTTAAAAAGTTTACTTATTGTTTCTCTTATTAGGCTCAACTTTTGGGTCATTTCTCCTGTGTATTCTCTACCCCTAGAACAGCACCTGGCAGGTAGATGTGTTTTGTTGAGCTGAAAAGGAGAGAAATGTAAGATAATAAAGTAAACTCTACCACTTCCATTAGCAATAACATGTTCATATGTGGAGTAAATGTGTTTTTGTTAAACAAAACTCAAATTCTAAAGGCAGGTTCTTGGTTTTTCAGGTTATCATATTTACAGCTATCATTATTTGCTTTTAGGTCTTCTATTCAAAATTACAATAAAAAATAAGTTAAAAGGCAAACTGCTCTCTCATATTATATAACTTGTCAAGTACTTTCCAGATTCTGTATTTCTAATGAAACAAAAATATGCAAAGATAAAAATAAAAGGTACTTACAGTCGCAGCAATTTCAGCTGAGGTCTGGTCATGTGTGGAAACAAAAATGATGGACGCCAACAAAAACACAAATCCTATCCCCAAAGTAATATAAAAGTCCTATATGAATATACAAAACACATAAGAAATACGGTATGGTTAGGCTGATGGAAACATATATTTTAGTTTTTTACTTTAAAAAACTTTAATGACTTACTTCCTTTCCTTCACACAACCCAAACTTCCACACTCCGACTTCTAACTTTTCAACAACCCTAGCGCTAGACGGGCACCCCGGGAAGGGACGCCAGCCACACTTTGGTCCGGGCGCATTCCGATAATACATTACGAAATAATCTTTTCATAAAACAGTTCCCCAAAAGGGTGTGTGTGTGTGTGTGTGTGTGTGTATTTCACTAGGACATATTAAAATTATCAAAACCAAAGGATTTATTAAATCCTATAGTACTTCTGGCAAAAAAAGGCATATTTCTTTCCTTTCAGTGTATTCTGTGCTAGAATGGCCTGAGACTACTTTGGTGCTTTGAAAGCACTTTGGAAAAGAGACTGAAAAGAACCATTCGTCATTAACTAAATAAAATTATGCCAATAGCATGTTTTTTAGCCACTTAAACTTTCTGCAGTAAAAGGCTGCTTTCAATGTTCCACGTGCGTAATCCAAAATGGGCCTGTACGCCACTCTACCTACTACCATAAAAGCTTCCATATCTCATCATAATGCAGCTTACAACGATGAAGTTCTTCATGGGTTTCCAAGTGCTCTCTCAGGCATCATCTCAGAAGGCGCTCTCTCTTGTGTGCCAACTGAAAACTGCTTGACATATGTACTGGATGCAGAGGAGACACTGGTAAATGATAGCCACTCCAAAGTCTGATACTTCAAGTTTTCTGAAATGTAATCTCCACTAAACTTAACATCAATAAAACTACCCAACATAAAATTCCTATACTACTGTCAATTGTTCACTTAACGTTTATCAAAACATTTAGGGAGTTTTGTCTTTGCTTCTAAAAGAGGTATTTTTCTACAGTACTTTGTTTTTCTTATTCCCTTAAATATTATTTCAAATCTGCTACATGCATATATAAAATCTACTCACTAATATTTGGATTGCATTCAAGGGGGTAAACAAGACAGTCATTTTGAGACAGAATAATGTACTATTCAATAAACATGGGTTCTAGAGCCAGGCTGAGTTCAAATCCCAGTTACACTACTCCCCAGCTTTATGGTTTTGAATTAGTTACTTAATATCTGTGTGCCTTTGTCTCTTCATCTGCAAGTGGAGGTAATAACAGTATCCTTCTTATAAGATGATTCTAAAGATTAGCATTAATCCGTGGAAAGTGCTTAGATCAGTGCCAGGCACATAATAAATGTATAAATGTTGGCTATTGTTATTCTTGATAGAATATTGTTATGGGTCTCACCCATAATAGCACAGAACAGAAAAGATGCTTTCTTGTAAAAGATTATCCTTCCACCCTAGACAGCACCACCACACACTAGGAATCTTTTCTCTAAATCAGAAACCTCCCTTACATGAAAATATATTTAAAATTTAAGTACATTAATATTAACACTGTAAAAGTGATTTTTAAACCATTGAAATAAACATGAAATCCTTATGTAGTTAAGTACAAAGCAGAATATATATACTCTATGATTACAACTATTTTAAATTTTAAAAATTACCCATTAATAGAAACAAAGGCCCAAAGCAAATACAGTAAAATATTTCTGAAAGCTGTTTTAAGGTAAAATAATTGAATTCATTCTTTTATTCCCCAGTATGTTAAAATCAGTATTTACTCAAAAATAACTTTTTAAATCAAGTCTGATGTAATAAATGTTTTATATTTTGCTTAGTTTAGCTAGACTATTATACTAAATGGAAAATATTATAACATTGTTTCTTGTCAAAAAGATTAATGTTGTTGCCCTGGCCAGTGTGGCTCCATTGGCTGCAGCATCATCCACAAACCGAAAGGTCACAGGTTCAATTCCCAATCAGGGCATATGCCTAGGTTGCAAGTTCGGTCTCCAGCGGGGACACGTTCCTCTCCCTCTCTCTTGCTCTCCCTTCTTTCCCCTCTCTCTAAAATCAGTGACCATGTCCTTGGGTTAGGATATAAAAACATTAAAATTTAAAAAATAATTGAGTTGCTAGGGCCTTGGTTCTAGTAAGATTCGGCTTAGGTCACACGACAGAACGCGGAGTGGGAGAGCTGCACCGGGATCAAATCTCAGTTTATTTTTACCCTAGCTGTGTAACTTTGGACAAGTTACTGAACCTTTCTGAACCTAAGTTTCCTCAACAGCAAAATGGAGCATTAAGATGTGAGGACTCTGAACCACAGCATATGAAGTATATCCGCACATGGTATGCACTGCCGGCAGTTATTATCAGGTAAGATGACAAAACAGTCAAATATTGGCCATACCAAGAACTGCATGTATGAGCTCAGGAAAGACTTGCTGGATTTGATTCAGACTCTACCTGTTTTTCAAAGTTATTTTTTTTTAACTGGCATCAACTTTTTTAAACATTTTTAAATCTAAAAGAATTCTTCCTACGGCTCAAAATTTAAGAGGTACAAATAGGTATATGGAAAAAAAGTAAATATCTTAAGGTGTATAATCAATACGTGATCCAATGCTTCCTTCTCATTAATTTAAACAAAAACATAATCTTACCGCTTTGTATTTATCCTATCATTTCTTGTTCTAAATAGCTAAACACGTATCCTGATTTTTACTGTTTCCCTCAGAGATGTGAATTCTTTCATATGTCAACCCTAACATGTGCAATTAATTCTTCACAAACCACTACTGATAATTCAAATGCTACTGAAGAGGTAAATTACTCAATTCTTTCTTCCTTAAATGCAGTACCTATGTGAACACGCTCATCTGTCATTTCACAAATCCTTAAACTAAAATAAAAACACAGATTCAGCAGACTAAGGCTTTTAATAGATGCCTTAATTCATGTAGGCAACGTTTTTTCATCATAAAATCAAAACAAAATAGGTAGAATCACATGCTGTTTTATTTATAAGCTCCAGAAATATAGCACATTAGTTCATTACTCCGCCTCCAGGGTCTAGCATTATGCCTGGCATATAATAGGTATACAATGAATAATTGTAGAACCAATGAGCGACTCTCTGAAATGTGAGAAATCAAAAGTGGCAAACTCTTAGTTTTTAAAAATATCTACTGTGAATTAGGTTAAACTACCAGTGACTGTAAAATATAGGTAGTGTTTGTCACTTTCATTCTCATTTCACTTTCCCCTTCTATCATGCCACTTGGCAGGGAAAATTGAGTTGCTTAAAGGCAGAACGGGAACAACTTTTCTCATGTTACTGAGTTTTTGAAAGCATTACTACTTTGAGTAATAAAACTACACAAGATTCCAAAATAGCTATGTTCTTAATATAGGGGCTGTATTTTTCATGCTTACCGATAACTTGACTTTCTCGGTATCAACTTTGTCATAAACTGGAGTGCAGTATACTATCAGCATGAGGAGACTCAGGAGAAAGGCACTGCTGCTTACAAATTCAAAAAAGTAAAGCCCTCCACACAAGGTGCATTGAGATACAACCTCCTCACAGATAAAGGCCAGCAGAGACAGCAGCTACAAAAGAAACAAAACATTTTACTTCGGTGTTTTTCAGAGAAATTTACACTATTCAGAAAACAACATCTTTCCACTCAAATATTTTTAAAGTGGAGACTAGACTATGGCAAACGAACTTGCTGAATGGGCTGATCTACAAAGAACTTATAGTCTGGTTGCTTTGAAGGCAGGATAGGTACCCAAATAATTAATCACCCAACATTGTACTATAGAATAGGGTAAATACTGGGTGTTGTTACGAAAGCATACAGAAGAGCCATTGAATTGGGGGGTCAGGGATGACTTCCTGAAGGACAGTAGAGTCAATTTGGGGGGCTACAGACAGCAAAAGAAGTTCCAGGCAGGGAAGCAGTACATACAAAAACTCCCAGGTGGGGGAGCATGGCGCCCTCCTACCCCCATGTACACACATATATCCCAGCACCTGCAACTGAACTGTGAAGGCAAGCCAAGTCTCCACGGCTACAGGGTCCAGTCTGGAGGAAGGGGACAGCAGCACGAAAATGACTAGATGAGACTAGAGAGGCAAGCAGAGGTCAGATCTAGCTGTCCTCTTTAACTGCTTCCAGAGCACTGGATTTTAAGGGTTTTAAAGCAACGGGTAACACGATCAGATTCGCGCTTTTGCTAGTTCTCACTAGCTACAGTAGAGAGATGGGACTGGAGGAAGGGCAACCCCTGGAGTAGACATCTAGCCAGAAAGCTGGTGTATGAAATCGGGGAAAAGAGAGTGCCCAGGGCAGTCAGCGACAGTAATGGGGAAGAGTAATCACTGAAAAATGCAGTGGAAGCCCTTAGGAGGGAGGATGGATATCAGCAGGGTAGGAGACAAGATAATACAGATGCACTGAAACGTTCTAACCTGACACAAAATGGCATATTTATTCACTAATCATTGGAGGTGGGCCTTGCCTCTGAGTATGAGCCTACAAATCTGGATTCCACGGCATGTTTTCTGCATTAATCACTTTCCTTATTTATGACTGCCACTTCCTGATGGACGCTGTTTGAAGTGGAGCAAGATCTTGGGCACCGGCTGTCAGAGTGCAGCACCCGTCTCAGTTTGGACTAGTTTTACCAGCCTTCCACAGTTGCCTTGCTCTTACTTAATTCCACAGCAAGTAGTTTAATAATTTATTTTTTGATCTTTCCAAAGCATTCGATTTAGTTTTCATAGAAACAGTTCCTTTCCACACTCCATGTTAGTCCGTGTAATATTTAATTAAATGCCTGACCATAAAAAGTATAATTCATATGAACCAGTATGGGACTGACACAAGCCAACCGATGGCAGAGGTCGGCCATCGCTGTCTGTGACAGGCATAGGTCAGAATGATTTTTTGCACTGAATAGAGAATGATTAACTCTGGTTGATTTGGTAACTCAAATGGAAGTGGTTTTTAACAGTGCTCCCACTGTTGTATATGTGATATTAACATACTGATGCTTCACAGCAAAAAGTTTTGTTTTGTTTTTCTTTTTAAGAGGCAAGGTGTTGCGAAGAGAATAAATTCAGTTTTACCTTTGCTGTGTGTGAGGGGCCGTGGAAGAGTTAGGTGGAAATGCCTAGGAGGCAAACGGAAATACACGCCGGAAGCTCAGGGGAGAAGTCCGAGGTGGAGATAAAGATGTGGGAGGCAGTCGGTGAGGTGACCCCAAATGAGGAACGTTGGCCTTGGGTAGAACTCTGGAGAAGCCCAAGATTTAAGGAATATACAGAAGGGGAGACACCAGCAAAAGACAATTAGGAGCAGTAGTCCAAGGGATAGTAGACCAAGAAAAAAGCATTTCTACAAAGAGAAAGGAATCTGGAGTGCCGAATGATACTTAGGTGTCCGGTAAGAACAAAACTGAAACACTTACATTAGCCTAAGCTGTGAGAAGGCTGCTGATGACATCAGCAGGACAATTTCAGGGTAGTCATACAGGGAAGCTTAGATCACAGTAGTGCACATTGGGAAGTAAGGGGGAAGACAAAGCATAGAATAGAGACGGCATAAGCAAGAAGCGTGGTTTCAGAAGTATGGCCAGGTAGGGCCACCGTGGATGAGGGCAAAGGGAAGGGAATTCCTAGATGGGAAAGAACTGGGCATGTTAAAATGCTTAGGCAAAAACCAGTAAGATGGGTGTGTCTAAAGACAGGAAGAAAAGAGGCTCTCTAGAGGTAGGATTCAGAGCTCAGGTTTGGGGATAACTCTTCTCTAGAAATAGGAGGGAAGAAAGTGAAGAGTTTCACTTGGGCAGTCTGTGTGGGTTTTGTGGAAACTGAGGGAGTTTCCTTCTGAGTATTAAAACAATCAACATAACTGATGACCCAAGTAGATGCCTGTTGGGAAATGCCGTCTCACCCAAGTCAGGCCAGTAGAAGCAACCAGATATATTGAGGGTAACAACACTGCTACCAAAATCAACAGATACATTTCGTAGTATACAATAAGAATCTCATCCTACAAAACATTTCACACAAAATGGTCAATGGCACAGTCACTCTGGAAAAAAGTTTAGCAGATTTTTTCTTTTTAAGATTTTACTTATTTATTTTTAGCGAGAGGGAAAGGGAGGGTGAAAGACAGGGAGAGAAACATTGATGTGTAAGAGCAACACTGATCAGCCGCCTCTCACACATCCCCAACCAGGGACCTGGTCCACAACCCAGGTATGTGCCCTGACCGGGAATCAAACCAGCGACCTTTAGGTTTGCAGTACAAGACCCAATCTACTGAGCCACTGCAGTCTGGGCCAGATTAGCTATTTCTTTAAAAATTAAGCATGCAACTGCCATGAACCCAGCAACTGTATTTCTGCATTCTGCATCCAACCAAGAGAAATGAAAACTTGAGTTCATGCAAACACTGGTACATGAATGTTCAGGACAATTTCATTCACAGTAGCCCCAAACTGGAATAATCCAGATGTCCTTCAATGGTTAAGCAAACTGTGGTAGGTGCACCATACCGTGGAATACTACTTAGCAATAAAAAAGAACAAACTTGACATATGCAGCAACCTGGATGAATCTCTAGAGAATTATGCAAAGTGAAAAAAATCCAGTCTCAAAAGGTTATAGACTGCATGAATCTATTTATATACCATTCCTCAAAAACCAAAAATTATAGAGGTGAAGAACAAATTAGTGGTGCCCGGGGGGAGAGAAACAGCAGGACCATAAAGCAGGAGCATGAGGGAACCCTGCGGTGATAGAACAGCCCTGTACCTTGACTGTGCTAGTGCTTCTAGGAAGCTACACATGTGATAAAACTGTATAGGAGTAATACACACCCACACACATGCATGCATGTGAGTGTGTACAGGACCTCCCTGTACATTTTTTCTCAAGTTCCTATGAATCTACAATCACTTCAAACCAAAAGGTTTTAATAAAAGGTCAAATCTAAATTGGTATTTAAGCCTCTAAGGCTCCCCCCGCCTTCTACTGAGCAATACAAAATTCACATATCCCTACGACTGAAAAGACTCTATATAAGGATGAAAACAGATCCCACTGCTATGATTTCCTGTTAGCGAAGTATAAAACTGTCCAGTGTATTCCAAACAACTTCCTCTGGATAGACATTAGGAGAGGCATTCCCATCATTAAACCATAGGGTATAAAATGACCCACCAAGACAAATTCCCAACGGTCACACCGTGTAAAGATACTTTCTTCATCTCCTACAATTATTATTACAGGATGAGTCTTTACATGTCTAGAGTATAATAAAACACTGTCTAATACTCCATTTGCCTTACTCTTGCCTCTAGTTGCCTCTATCTTAGGAGTTTTAGGAGCTTTCCTATGAGAAGTTTGCAAAATATACCTGTTGTATAAAAGCTAATTAACTATGAGAAGATAGCAGCCTAAAATTCTAATTGGGGTTTGAGAATAGTGAAGCATTCTTATTACAATAATTAGGTTATCAGGAACACTCCTCTGTTAGGCTACATGACAAAAACTCTTATCTGTAGTAAAAATACAGGCTGTTTATCTATTCTCAGTAAGAAAAGAGCCGGATCCAGCTTGGCCAGAAGCAATCCATGTCAAGTCATTACAAGTCCTGTTCCAAACTTATTAACAGGAATCATGCTTACTAACCTTAAGCCTCAGAGCAGTATTAAGAGGTGAGCTCTGCGTGGGTATCATGCAAGACTGAAGGGGTATAATATCAAATTTGGGCATTTACTAGTTTGTATTCCCAGTTAAAGGCCAAGAAATTAGCACTACAAGCTATATTCAGTATGAAATTTTTTCCTGACTCCCTATCTCTCATGCTATTAGGTTTCCTTCATGATCTCCCACAGCACTAAAGTCTGTAGTACAAAATAACCATTTCACAATATGTTCAAATACTGAATCATTATGTTGTACACCCGAAACTAATATGATGTTATATTTCAATTATACCTCGATAAAAAAATTTAAACATGAAGTGTATTTGAGTATTACGCACGCAGCATATTATAATATGCATAGGAACATGTAATGACAGAGCAGTAAGACCAATGCACAAAACAAATACGAACAAGATACATTTTGTACCTCGCAATTGAGCATTCATTATAGCTAAGTTCAGGAAATCTCAGGGAAATGTTCGGACCCGCCTGGACTAAGAGTAGCTGGAGAAGGACGGGTGGAAAAGCAAGACTCAGACGAGAGCCAGGAGACATCCAGGATCTGGGTAGGCAGAGGACATTCCAAGGAGGGGGACAAACAGGAACAGAAAACGAAGGCAAGAATTTGCATAGTAAGCCCCAAAGGGATAATAAGACTGACCTAACTGGATGGGGAGTGATGAGAAAAATGGTCAGGGTGCCGGGTGTGGTTATGCGAATATCGTGCCAGGGAGTATGGACTTCTAGATGAAGACAATAGGGGCTGCCTGGTTTAGTTGGAGAGAAGGAAAAAGGAACACAGGATTGGGTGAGGCCTGAAGGAATATCACAGTTCAAGGATACCAGGGAAAGAGCAAGGAACACCAGATAAGCAAGTCACAAGAAGTTTAACACTTCTTAGGAAAACTCCTTTGAAAAGCAAGTAAACATACTCCCAGCTGTTAAATAGTGGTGCTGGGGGATGGGAGAGTGTGAAGGGTACAGTGTGGATTATTTTATTTTAATCATATTTTTTGTTTGATTTCTTTTTTTTGTAAGCAGGCAATTTTTTTTTATTAAAAAAAAAGAAAAATACATGAAAGTTAAGGAAGGGAAGGAAGAATTTCAAGAAATGGGTAGTCACCAGCACTATCAAAGTGGTTAAGGAGAGGAGCAAGAGATAAGGTCACTGAACTGAAATAACAGTGAATGTAACCCATAAGTTAACAGACTCAGCTATTATTATCTGGTGAACAGATTTATTCTCAATGCATGAAGACATGATATGAAGCATTGCTTACTAAATGTGAAGCTAGCTACCTAACGACAGGACGCCGATGCAGCTCCTTCTAATGACATGAAATTTTATCCAAATTAAAGGAAGTATCAAACTTTTGGAGTTGGGAGGGCCTTTGGAGAGCACAGTCTCTCACCTTCATGTTTACAAATGACGGAATTAACCTCTGGCGGGCTAGGCCCCAAGTTAGCCGGGCACAGACAAGGACCCAGGTCTCCTGACGCCTGCTCTGTTCTTGTTCTCCCCAGAAAACACAATTTATTAAGTTTGTTTTATGACTGTACATTTGTGTAGGTTTTCCCTGAAAAATTGGGTTTTTGAGGTTACAACCGTAGTTTTGTGCATTTCCCCTTTGGCTGTTAAATCATACATTAAAGCCAATTTCATAGGGTCGAGACATCTGGGAAGTCTTGGTGACTAAAAGATGGTCTTACTCACACTTGTAATGATTTAAACATTCAGATAATTACTACCCTGTGTCTTTCTCTCTCTATTTCAATTTCACTACCTTTTCTGAAACTTCAAGTCTTTAAAATGAACAGTCATCGTATTAAATAATAATCATCCATTGTTTCTCTATAACAGTCTATTATGAAAAATTTTGTCATAAAAATAACTTTTTAATGTTTGCCATTAATTATAAAACCCCATCTACAGAATTATATGAATTTGTGAATTAATGAACTTGTAGTCATACGTTAGTTCAAGCAAACAAATCCGTCAGCCTGAAGTTAGGCCAGGCTCCCATTGCCTTAAGCAAACATTTACTCTCACAAGGGTTCAGAGATAAAATTTGCTGACATTCTGGATCTTCCTCAAGGTAAAAATTGAGCATTTTAATTTGGTACATATCAATTTTCACATTTAAGTAATGAAAAGAGCACCAATATACGATAAGTTGCTTCTAAGTGATTTGTTTCTTGGCACTTACAGAGTAACACTATTTATAATTTAATAAATTTAAATCACTGGCGAATTCCAAATCAAACTGCTTGCTTGAATAGTTTTTATAACCGTAGCCATCAGGACACTCACCTGGTACCACAAACACAAGTCAGCTTGTTGCAGAAAGACTATTTCACATATTTAGATCGCTGCACCAGCTTTCTAGCAAAGAATTAGGTTGCCGAGTGCCAGTGCACCCGTTAAAACAAAAACAAACTCCCTCGGAAGTAACAAAAAAAAAACCAAAAAACCTCACAAAATAAAATCCATGGCCCTAAAAAGCAATCTAAGGATAAAATAAACTGATAATAAACTGAATGCATAAATTTAGGACTGAAATAATTCCTTACATTGAATTCTTAGCTGAACCTTTATTCCTTCTTCAGCTCTGGAAGGGTGGGTAGTAGTTATACACTGCTTATATTTTGAACAAGCCTTTGACAAAATTAAGGTCATACCTGAACGGTAGACACAACTACACAACTCCAACTCAAGAGTTACATACATATAACTCAAGAGCTAGTTACACTCTTCTAACTCTAACTTCTCCCATGTTTGCAGGCTCCACTCTCTACCCCTTCGGTATTCAGTGTTGTACCAACACACCCCACAAAGCCTCAGAGATTAGTAAAAATCTTGGAAAGACTCTCAAAGGAAATCCAATTCAATTTCCTAGGACTCGAATCTAAGGATTTTCTAAGTATACAGTCTCTGGCTTTTAAGTTTTAGAGCAAGTTTCCTTCCTCTTTGGCATCTTTGAGAATCTGTTAAGATTATGGGTTCAGAATAACATACCCAAACACAGAAATGTACTACATTTTGAATAAAATGTCATAGGGCTTCCATGTCCCTTGTTATAGTACCTTCTCTTCTGATTATTGTTTCCTTATTGGAGCTCTGAAATTCTACTTAATTTAAAAAAATAAGTCATCTGAAGTAAAACAACCTAAAGGCAGAATTTGAGTTAAGGCAACGAAGACTTTGCCTGTTGCCCCAGGCTGGATGACAGTTTTAATTTACTTGGACTTTCTGAGTAACTCCCATAATATACAGTTGGGAATGGATAAGACTGTTATTAAAACAAACAAAGCAGGAACAAAAAGACAACCATCAAAATGAAAGGCAATAACTAAGAAAAATGTTAAAAATATATATTAAAGAAAGCATTCTTGTAACAGTACAATTTCCCCATAAACAAATACATGGATTTCAAAAGAGACATTCAGTTTTCATCCTTTCCCTCTTTCTCCTATGGATGACAGAGAACAAGCACGACTAATAGTCTAAGGACCTTTGCAAGACAAATTCATCCTCCCCTCTTCTGTAAGGCCAGGTAAAGTCTACCTCCAAAATTTCTAGTTGTAGTCTATTCTGAAGATATACAACCACAGTTTATTGAACTACAAATAAGGTAACGAAAAATTTTCCTTTAGCTCTGCTATTTCTAATCAGGAAGAAAAATACAGGTAACTGAAAATAAATTTTATAAGCAACATGAATATTGATGATGTTTTTTAAGCAGTTAGGAATGCTTTAGATTAATATTCTTTTCTGCTCTAAAGAGTTCTCTATTCAAGTAGAAACATTTTAGCGCTACTGACGAGAAACAGCTGAAATCTAAAAGTCCTGTGATAGCTCACAAGGGGGAGCACAGAAGGAATCACTCCCGGATAGAAGGGTTAGCTGAGGCAAAGATACAGGGAACCCCTTCTGCTAAGAACCTAAACTACCTAAAAAAGGCTGGAGAGACAGACAGAGCGGGACTCTCTTGAGATCCATAGGCCATATTGTCACTTGCCTCCAAGTGATTTCCCAAATACACCTAGATATGCTTTTGGTGACTTTAAAGTAGTGCCAGTTTCCTGACTGCTATTATTTTATTCAGTAAAAGTAGGTCATCTCAGTTCTAAGAATACAAGCTCTGGTTATCTGAGTTCCATTAATTTAAGTTCTTCCCAAAGAAACTAATTGGTTATTTTTACTTGGGGTGGTTTAAAGAAACCTTTAAGCTTACACCAGCCTGTAAGCTCATTCTAAACGGTCTTATTTTTCCTCTTGCAGAAAATGTTGGTCATCATTGGTTAAAACAGAATATAAGAGCTCAATATGTGTGGAAACAATTTGAGAATTAAAATTTAAATCTCAAAGATGTTGTGATATTTTCACTAGTAGGTGTAAGGTACCTTCGCTGACTACAGTAAGCTAAAATTCAATGAAATTGAAAATCCGTGCCCTAGTTTTGCTACCCGCACTCAAACACAAAAAGATGTGCTTTTGAGTTTGTACTTCGTACACACATGTTGCCCATTCATAAATAGTTCTTTTCCAATCAATATAAAACTTTTGGGAGACAATTTATTGAACACAAACATCTCAATGCCAGTGCGTGGTATCGGAAGACTTTGTCCACCAAATTAAACCCCCCACAGGGGCGCGCGCCAGGAAAACCACAGGAAACAGAAAGATAAACAGAAAGGACACTGTAGTCTAAATACAGGAACTTTGGGAGATAATGCAGAGTAACAGCTGGGAGAAGAAACGAAGGTGGCTACAGAGGAGTAAATGAAGTACGTCTAAGCGTCTCACTTGGGTCTGCTCCGACACATTTCCTGGAATCCACCTAACATCAATCGCCCTCAATCACCACCTGGGTCCTCGCGGGGAAGAGATCCAGGGATGAGGGGCCGCCCAGCCCGAGGAGGTCGGGGGCCGGAGGGTAACGCCCCCTCCTCTAGTAGAAGAGGGAAGGAACTGGGGGTGTGGAAACGACCGCTTCCTGAACAATCACGCTGAAGAGCGGTGGCTCGGCAGCCTCCCAAGCCCACAGGGCGATGGCTCAGGGACCAGATCCCCCCTCCCCGGCCCGGCTCGCCCCCCATGGCCACGGACTCACCAGCTGCAAGCCTTTCAACACGCGCTGAGGCCACCTGAGCCGGCCCAGATTGAAGTAGGCGGCGAGGCGGTTCCTGGAGCCCCTGGCAGGGCCCGGATCCTCCTCCGTGGTGGGGCTGTACACGGCTCCGTTCTCCATCTCCCAGGGCCCGGGAACACAGCGACCACGGAGGTGGCAGCGCGGCCCTCACCGACTCCAGAAGTCCACGGGCTGGGCCGTCACTTCCTGGGCCTCCGCCTTGACATCCGGCGGACTCCGCCCTGCCCCGCCTCCGCTCTGGCCCCGCCTCCGCTCAGCTCCCGCCCCTCTCCAGGCCCGCTCCGCCCCCTGTGACCCCTAGCCCTAACCCACCTCATCACAGGCCTTGTAAATATCTGGGGAGAGACTTTCATGTAAAGGAACAGAAAGTACGCATGTCCCGAGAACCAAATGAGCTTGGCTCATTCTGAAACCAAACTGGTGTAACTAGGGCTAAGCAAGCGGAGAGAGGAGACGAAGCTGGAGGTACGGGCAGACGCCAGATAATGTGGGGGACCTTGCAGGGCAAGGAAAGAAATTAAATTTCATTTTAAGCGCAATGGGTTGTCTGGAAGGACTTCGAGGCTTGCTGCCTTTTGCATCTCTGTTTCACTTATCAACATCATTTAGTTTACTTGTCTCTTTCTTGTTCAGCTGCTATAGTCACATATGCTAATTTTGTGTCAACTTATGGAAACTCATCAAGAAATGCAATTATATTTTAGCAACTGAAGCTGATTGCATTACATGTCAGGCACACATATTTTCTCCCCAACAATGTAATGTAGGTACTATCATTATTTTTATTTTACAGATGAAAAACTGAGGCCAAGAGTGTGTGGATCGTATGGCAGGTCAAACAGCCAGAGGCGGCTGGAACGCAAGCCTAGGAAGCCTGACTTGAAATCTTGCTGCTAATCACTATAACCTTAGCAAACCTTAGCTTCTAACCCATCTCTCCATTAGGGACTCAAAACCCGTGGAAGAGGGGAGGGGTTACTGCTTCCACATTTATCTTCTCTCCCAAACCTCCATTTCTTACTCCAGAAACAAACAAAAGCTCTCATTCAAATAAATAGAGACAAGTAGATATTACTATGCAGGGTTGTCTACAGCCAGCCCAAGCTATCCTCCTGTCTTTGAGTAAATGCATTCTAACTGCACTGTCGAGGCCAAGCACTACCAATTCTGTCCAATAAAATGAGGCCACTGTATTTTCACCAGGGCTGCAAGGGATTCACTGTCCTGGTGTTCTTCAAGCCAGCACCATCCCAAATGAGACACTACTGATATCTGAATTACTTAGAAATTCATCCCCCAACATGAGGTGGGTTGATGAATAGAGAGGTGGATAGGAGGATAGACTTGTGGTACAGCAAATGTAATAACCTGTGAACGGTATGTATATGAGCATCCACTGTACAATTATTTCAACTTTTCTGTGTGCTCGAACACTCTCAAAATAAAACACAGAGGTAAAGTTATAAAGAAAAAGGACACTTTGAGATAGGAAAGAAGATGAACAATATCTCTCAACCTTCTTGGTTAGGTTAAGGTCCAGTAGGGCAATGCTATAGGGGTTTCGGCTTTTGTTTGGATTTAGAAGAGGATAAGAATTTAGCCTGTGACTCGCAAACTTCAGGGTGCATAAGAATCATCTAGGAGTTTAACTAAAAAATAAAGATTCTTAGAAATCCAGCTCCAAAGAGTCTGAGTTTAGGTAAGGCTCTGGAATATACTTTCATAACAAGCTCCCCAGATGATTCTGCTGAGTGAGAAATCCACTGATATGGAGAAACACTGTATTGTAATGTGATGGGAATGAAAGCCATTTGATAGCAGGCAGCAGATGTGCCATAACTTTCTTTGCCTTGATTGATCTGTGGTACCCAAAATTTAGACACTAATAAACCTCCCAGTTAAAAAAAAGAAAGTATGTGTCACTTATGTTTTCCTAATAAATTAAAAGACCAAATAAAGATTTTAGGGCTTCATGAAGAAACACTTGTGTCAAGGAGCCCTTTTGATGGACATGTCCACACAGAAAACTATCATCTTCACTAATGAATAGACAACACTAAGTAATTAAATGCTGGGACTTGCCACATTCAAATGCAAAATCTTACTTATGGAGAAAAGATACACTAAACAGAAGAAAGAATGAATCACTTAAATTTTGAAGACTGTTCATTTTCCTCGTTCAGCGTTAAATAGTTAATATTTTCAAATGAGGGAAAGAAAATAGTTACAAAAAGATAGTTTAGGAAAATATAGTTTGACGAGATTTTACACATTCGAAAAATAAATGGATACTTTTTCCGTTGAGATTTTTATTTTCCAGCAGCTTCTACCCAAAAATTTCCCTGGCTCTTATCAATATTAGCACAGATAAGTAACAATGTGGACACAAAGTTAGATCCTGAGATCCTGTCTTACAATGAGACCACAGAAACGTCCATAAAGGACTATGTCACAAAATAGAAAGTGGTATATGCCATAAGACAGATACAAATTAAATATGTTGGGAATTTACAGCAGAGAGAAATGACTTAGGGTAAAAGGATCAGCCTGGGGCTGGGGTTCCATCTGGGGGCTAGGGAACACTTAGGTTTGGACGTGCAGAAACAGGAAGGAGAGTATTACAGGCAGAGGGGCAATACGAAGGAAGGCAACAAGAGTGCCTATAGGAACAGATTACGGAGGTTATTATTAAGGACAAATAGTGAGGGAAGATGATCTTGAGATCAAATTTAGGAAGGCTGAAAAATCAGACAAAGAACCTGGGGTTTTCCCTTGTAGTTGAACAGTGAGGAGCCACCAAGTGGTGTTGGGTAGGGAAGTGAAATGCCCTGAGGTCTTCCTTGGGGATATTTTTCCAGCAGCCTCAAGTAGACATTGGTTACAAAGAGCCGGGTAGGGTCTGTTGTAACAATTCAGGCAAGGCGGAATAGGGACTTAAACTCTGGCATTAGTCACGGAAACAGAGGGGATGGCTCCGGGAGAAGCTGTAGGGGGTAAAAGCAGTGAGATTTGGAAACCGATTTGCTTGAAAAGGAAGGAAGGAATTGGAACAGGTGCACGGTTTCACGCCCATGTAACTGGGAGATGGAAGAAGGATCATGACAGAGACCGGGGATATAAGATAAATGAACTGTCATTAGTGTCAGAGTATAAATGTCAAGAAGTTAAAAAGATGCGTCTCATACCAGTATAGAGTGAGCATGTTTCAAAGATTTATTTAACTTATTAGTAACCAAGAGAATGTAAAACTGGTCAGAGGAGGGTATAAGAGACCATGGGGTATGTGTGTGTGCATGTGTGTGTGTAACAATGACAGGAAAAGATCAAAAGGTATACAAATGCTATACCTTAGGAGGGTTGGGTGAATGATGCCCTAGTCCAGAAGTGGGCAAACTCTTTCTGCAAGGGGCCAGATAGTAAATATTTTAGGTTATGAGGGCTATGCAGCCTCTGTCACAACTACTCAGCTCAATTCTGTTGTAGAGTGAAAGCTGCAATGAATGATACATAAATAAATGCTGCAATGCAGTCATGTGCCAATGAAATTATGAAAGAAGGCCTTGGACTGGGTTTGGCCCACGGACCAGTTTGCCGATCCTGCTCTAGTGCAGTAAACCTGGCTTGAGTGATCATCCGAACCACAGGGAGGGCTCGTGAAACTATAGATCTCTGGGCCTAGGCCCCAGAGTTTCTGATTCAGTTGATTTCAGGTAGAACCTGAGAATTTGCATCTCAAACAAGTTCCCAAGAGATGCTGGCGCCGCTGGCCCAGAGCCACACGGTGAGAGCCACAGCTCTAGTGTGACATCGGGCATTGAAATAGCACTCAGCTATTTCACCTTGTTTCCAGGTTTTGAATCATTGGTCTTAATGAAGAGAAGATGGAGAACTCAGCACTGAGGTTGCAGTGCCAGGGGGCTTCAGCGGAGTCCTTAGTAAATAATTTCAAATGCAGACCTGGAACGTTGGAGGAGATAAAGCATGTAGGAGATGCAGAACTGACAGAGCCACACAAATGTGAAGGCGATGAACTTACAGAAAGAGGAGGATTTAGGCTAGAACTTTGGAGGAAATAGGAGAGAAAGTGAAGAGGGGCCAGAGAAGTAAAGGAGTGTTCAGAGAGCTGGGGGATAAGCACACGAGGCTGCAGGCTTTTCAGAAGTGGTCTAATCACACTAAGACATTTAGAGCAGGAAGTAAGCATTGTGGACCCAAAACAAGGGAGTTCTATGGAAAGTAACCTCACAGGGTGATCTGATCATAAATTCCTAACTGGGCAGGGCATGGTAGGTAGTCATGTCCCAGGCATATAACTTTTTAGTAAAAGGTTTATCTTTGCCATGTGCAAGCCCTATCCATTGTTTCTGTGCATGGAGGTTAATAGATCTTTGAAATAACCACCCTCGAGAGAGCACATCATCTTGACTCTTCTGTAATCCAGTCCCCACCCTACTTTCTCCCACTTTCCTGTAATCTTCATTACGTCCCCTCCTTAATTTCAAATGCATAAAAGCAGCTGCCAAATAGTTACTCTTCGGAGCATTTGAGATCTTGTTCCCCAGCCTATGTGGCTCAAATAAACTCATAAATATTCTCTACAGGTTTGGATACTTTTCACATCGACAGTATTACTGTCGTAATTTACTCATGGGACTAGAATTTAAATACTAGTATTTAAATTACCTGTATGTAAATTAAAATTAAAATTCCTTCCCTGGTGACTTTAAGAACTGATGTTTCTGCAACACTTTACAGTTTAGAGAACACCCCCACATCCTCTCCTTTATCCTTGTTTATAACTTCAGAGAGCTGGAGGGGAAACACAGGATGTAATGTGATGGAAGCAAAGGAAAAGTCTCGAGTTTTCCTTGTCAACATTTCCAAACACCTCAGAGTGGACAAGAGTGCCAGATAAACAAAGAGAAGTTTCGATCAGGGTTTTTCCCGGAATGATAGCTAATCAAAGCTCCTCTCCCAACTAAACTAGTCTTGCGTAGAAGCAGATAAAATCGTCAATCTCCACATTCGTTCATACCAGCAGAGGGCCACAATGGCAAAGGAATGCTAATAATGCCTTTTGTTCTGTCCTTCTGTCAACAATATTTTGTTTTAGGGTTTCTGCGTTTGCTGTGAGGATTTAATTCCTAAGTGGTATTTGGTGTGGTGGGGTAGCGGGGAGGAGGCTAGGGATCATTTAGCCTCCTTGCTTCTATAATCAATTAGCTGTCCTTCAGTCCAGAATAGTTCGATTACTTGCGTGAGAGATGTGATGAAGACAGGTGGAATCTTCTGATTTCCTGCGAGAGGGTGGGGCACAGTTTGGTGTTTGGATAACAAGAAATCCTGCCTTCGCCCTCGTGCAAAGCCGCCTGTCATTAAAGATTATAGAAAACGGTCTTCAATTTTTTTCCCTCATGGTCGATTAAACATTGTTTTTTGAAAATGTGAACCCTTAACGAAGGTTCCAGAAGTATACGAAAACATACCACTTAGAGAAATGGCACTTAGTCTACCTCCCTCCCGTTTCATTCTCTCCCAACCCCCTTCAGCAGGTTAACAAATATCGTTTGTTCTTCCTGTATTCCTTTAGTGAAAAGAGACAGATAATATCTTGGAAGCAGCTTCATATCAGCTCTTAGAAATCAGTTTCCTTGTAAAAAATAATTGCGTGGCACCCCATTGCGAGGCTGCACCGCCCTTCATTCAACCTACCGTCCGTGTACAGGCATTTAGGTTCTCCAGTGTTTTGCGATTACAAGTAACGCCACAATGAATAACTGTACAATGTTATTTTTTTACTGTCGGATATGTAGCTTTAGGGTAAGCTCCTAGACATGTGATTACTGATTCTGCACGTACAGTTTTGTTGAGTGCTGCAAATTTCTCTTGATACAGGCGGCGTTGTTTCACACACCTTGGAGCACTGAATGAATACAACTGCTTCTTCATCACCTCTCCAGCAGAGTGTGTTGTCAAACTTTTGACATTTTTGTATTAGAGTAGGGAGAAATAATATTTCAGGGTGGTTTTCATTTGCTTTTCTTCTGTGAGGAAGGGGGAACATGTTTTCACAGGTTCGAGGGCGCTTTTATCTTATTGTTGGCTTGTCTCTGTGTGTCCGCTGCCTAGTCATTTATATTCTATAGGGATTTTGGTTTCCCCACCTCTATCTTAAAAGTTCTTCATCTATTAAGGATATTAGGCCTTTATCTGCGGTATGTTATAAATATTTTTCTCAACTTTTTTAAAACTTTATTTATTTTTAGAGAGGGGAAGAAAGGAAGAAAGAGAAGGAGAGAAGTATCAATCAGTTGCCTCTCTCACGTGCCCTGCAACCTGGGCATGTGCTCTGACCAAGAATCAAACCAGAGACCGTTCCTTCGAGGGACAATGCGCAACAAACTGAGCCACACCGGTCAGGGCTTCTCTCAACCTTTTTTTTTTTTACCTTGTTTATGGTGATTTTTGGTATCTGGGTTTTTTTCCCAGTTATTTTTTACGTAGTTGAATTTAAACTTTTTTCTTAATAGCATGTGGATTCAATTAAAATTACAAAGCCTTTCCCCACTCATATACATAAGAATTTACCCACATTTTCTTTTAGTGCTTGTAAGGTTTCAGGTTCTACATTTAGGTCTGGTACATTTGCAGTTGTTTTCATGATGGATGTCAGGTACGGACCTAGTTTTATCTTTCAAATCGCTAGCTGGTGGTTTAAAGCTATTATATATTATATGTTATATATACATATATAACTTTTTGGTAGAAATAAGGCAGTAGGTTTTCAAAAGTAGTCTAATTACACTAATCACTTCGAGTAAATAGCTAAATATGCTTGCACGAATTATTTACTCATGGGCCTAGTATTTAAGACAATTATGTAAATTAAAATTCCTTCCCTGGTGGCTATAAAAGCTTACATTTCTGTAACACTGTACAGGTTAGAAAGCATGCCCACATCCTTGATCTCATTTATCCTCATTTGTGACTCTGCCCCTGACCGGGTTCCTCACTGCTGTACAGATGATGAAGTGAAGGCTGCAGAACACTAAGGACTCTTCCACAGTCAGGCTATTAGCAGATGGAATAGCTCAGCTCTTCTGGCTCTGTCCACTGCCTTCCACAGCATCTTGGCACTGCAAATCTTGCACTCTAAGAGTCTCATGGCTTTATCTAAGGGGGGAAGATGTGGCTAAGATGCTCAGACGTCTTGCAAGGCAGGGTTGGATTGCAATTCTGTTTTACTTGAAGATTAACAGGGTCCAAATACTATTGAGTATCTACTGCAGTTTATACTAGGCTTTAGGAGACCAGAAAAAGATGTGGTCATCATCTACCATTTAAATAGTATTTCCCATCCTGGCTGGCATGGCTCACTGAATTGAGTGCCGGCCTCCAAACCCAAGGGTTGCATGTTCGATTCCCAGTCACGGCACATATCTGGGTTGCAGGCCAGGTTCCAGTGGAGGGGCGTGTGAGAGGCAACCACGTATCGATGTTTCTCTCTTTCCCCCTCCTTTCCCCTCCCCTCTAAAAATAAATAAATAAAATCTTTTTTTTTTAAATAGTATTTCCCCTCTGAGCAGAACTTCCAGAGATCAGACTGACACAAACAAAACACAGAATAATATGAGACCACCCAGTTAACTATGGTGAAGTTGTAGCATATGATAGTTGGAAACCAAACAGAAAACACTTTAAAGAGGCACATTCTACGGTATGTATAGCAATCACAATTTCTGAATCAAAGCCTTGTTGTGAATTCTAAGCCAACATGGGGCAATATCAAATGACTAATTTGGCTATTGGATCATAACAGTTCTCAAAGTGCCATCAGAGCTCCCCCACCCCGGGGTTCTTGGACCCTTTACAGGAGTTCTGTGAAGCGAAAACTATTCTCATACTCCTTTTTCACCAGGCAGGTGGAGTAAAACTGTTGGCCCTCGAGCACGAAGCAGCATGGGCGCCCAACTGAATTTGTAGTCATCGTATCCTTCGCCACTGTGTGGGAGAAAATAAAGCCATTTTCACTGAATGATTCCCTTGGGGAAGAAGTAGAAATCATTCATTCGATTAAGTTGCAGCCACTTGGTACCCATGCCCCTGCAGCTCTGTGTAAGGAACAGGAAGCTTACAGATGCCTCCCGTGCTGTTTATGAAGTGCACTGAGGCTCGAGGAAAAGCGTCTGCACTGTTGAGTGACAGCTGAACTAGTCACTTCTTTCTCCATGTTTACTTGAAAGAATTACTTATAGACCAACTAGGTTTTCAGACCTTAGTATTTGGTAGGTATTGTCTCAAAAAATGGATGAAGTGAGCCCACCAATATAAGGAATACAATTGATAGTAAATATTTGTTGCATTGATAACATTTGAAATTTCCAGAAAAAAAAAACTAGAGCTCTGGAAAGGCTGTATCAGCCAGAATCCCCTGATACGATGACGATAATCCTATTTCGGCCCAGGGAAGAACTATTTGATTAGGACATTAATAATGTGTTGTAGGAAAAAGGAACTCCCCATATTCTGACATTTTACCAGTTTGAAAAGCAAGTAATTTCTCTAAAAGTGAAAACCTCCAAATAAGAAAATGATATTGCATATTACCATTGGGGATATTGTTAAATTCCACAAAAGAGCTTATAAATTAATCTATGATAGCTTCAAAGAAACAAAACTGACAAGTATTACGCCAATCTTACACAAACTCGTTACAAAGAATACAAAGAAGAAACACTTCCCAACTTGTTTTATGAGCTCAACATAATTTTGATAATAAACACTGACAAAAACATTACGAGATACGAAAATTACAGGCCAATCTTTCTCAGGAGCATAATGCAAAATCCTAATAAAAAGTTAGCAAACCAAATCCAGTGATATAATAAAACTAATACATTAATATGGTTAGATGATTTCAGGAATACAAAGTTAGCTTAATATTTTTAAAGGTAATCTAACTGCTCTGTTGACAGAAAATAAAGAGAAAGAATATGATTATCTCAGTGGAGGAAGAAAAGGCATTTTATAAAATTCAACACACATTTAAGATAAAACTCATAATACAAAGTAACTTGGAAAGAAGAGGACTTTCTCTGATAGAGCATCAATAAAAAGCATGCAGCAAATATCCTCGATAGTGAAACATTGAAAGCTTTTTGCTCTGGGAGGAGAAAATGATGACTTCTCCCATTGCTTCTATAGTATTCTTTTTTAAGTGTTACTTTAATTTTTATTTATTGATATTTAGAGAGAGAGGGAGAGATACAGAAACATCAATTTGTTGTTCCTCTTATTTATACATTCATTGGTTGATTCTTGTGTGTGCCCTGATGGGGGATCAAACCCACGACCTTGGCCTATCAGAGCGATGCTCTAACCAACTGAGCTATCCAGACAGGGCCTGTTCTATATCGTTCTATACTGGTGTTTAATTGTCATAAAGCAAGACAACACTAGAAAGAAATAAAACTCATTATTTGCAGATGACATAGTTATATGCAGAAAACCCAAAATAAACTAAACGAACAATTGCATTGGTAAATTGATTCGAGTAAGGCTGCTGGATAAGATCAATATAAAAAAAATGTATTTCTATATACCAGCAACAAGTAAAATGAAATATTTAAAAGGATACCATTTACGAAAGCAACCAAAATCTACCAAATGGAGGTGCAAAACAATACACTGAAAACTACAAATACTGCTGTGCATAGTTTGGAAGATGTTGTAAAGATGACAATTATCCCCAAATTGATCTATAAATTCAATGCCATCACAATCAGAATGCTGAGTTTATTGTTGTTGTTGTTGTTGTGGAAATTGGCCCGTTGATTCTAAAGTTTATATGGAAATGCAAAGGGTCAAGAGTAGCAAAAATAATTTTAACAATAAACAATAGTGCAGGGTTTAAGCTACCAGACAAGGCTTTTATTTTTTTAATTACTTTGAAATTGAAACTGTAGTATTGGTATAGGATAGACAAACTGGCAAACGGAAGAGACTAGAAAGTCCAGAAAAAGGTGCATGTAAGAATGGTCAGGTGAATTTTGAGCAAGGAGGATGAAGGAGGTGAAGGAGGGTGACTTCCCCCAGTGATGGTACTGGATTAACTGAACACACACACAAAAAGATGAATCTGGTCCCCTATTCCATACCATGCATAGAAATCAATCCCTGATGGATTGCAGAAAAGTAAAACAATGAAGGTTCTAGAGAAAGTAAATGATAGAATATCTTCATAACCTTGAGGGCATGCAAATACTTCTTTAAAACAGTCTGTGAAAGTAATAACCATAAAGAAAAGCCGACAATGGGACATTGGAATCAAAAGGTCCTATTCATAAAAGATACCAATAAGGAGTGGAAAGGCAAACCCCGGAATGGAAAAAGATATTTGCAATACTTATCTGACAAGGACTAGTATCCTGAATATGTTAAAAGTGAGTCAGTAAGAAAAAGTCAGATTGTTCCCCCTCATAAAAAAATAATAAAATAAAAGAATGAGACTCTTAAACAGGTACTTTACAAAAGAAACAGAGGAATGCAAAAATGGATCATCAAATTATGACCAAGGTGACACTGTAGTGTAGTGGAGGGTGACTTCTCCCTCATTAATGGTACCAAATGGTCAACAAACATGAAACATGTTTCACTTCATTAGTTAACAATACAGTGAAAACTAATGAAATCCTACTGTATACCTGCCAAACTGTCTAAAATTAAAGACATCAATAGCAAGTGTAGACAAAGATATGGAGAAACTGCAACTCTCATATATTGCTAGTAAAATAGGAATTCTTTTTTAAAAATTGATAGCTTACATACCATAATTTACTCTTTTGAAGTGTTCAAGTCAGTTTTTAGTATATTCGCAAGGCCCTGCAACCACCATTACTGCTTAATTCCAGAACATTTTCATTATCCTCAAAAGAAGCCCCATACCTATTACTGGTCACACATTTCCCTTCCCCCTGACAAATCACTAATCTACTGTCTCAGTGGATTTGCCTATTCTGGACGTATCATGTAAATGGAATTACACATGACTTTTTGTGACTGACTTCTACCACTTACATAATGTTTTCAAGGTTCACCCACATTGTAGCATGTTTCAATACCACTTCATTCCATTTTATAGCTGAAAAATATTCCATTGTATGCATATGCCACATTTTGTTTATCCATTCGTCTGTTGATGAATTGTTGAGGCTGTTTCCACATTTGCCTATTATGAATAATGCTGCTATAACATTTGTATACAAGTTTCTGTGAGGATGTCTTTATTCCTGTTGGAAATAAAGACATCCTCACATGTTGAAGTGGAAATGTTGGGTCAGATGTCATGTGGTAACTATATGCTTAACCTTATGGGGAACCACCACCCTGTGTTCCAAAGTGGTTGCACCAATTTACATTTCCACCAGCAACATATGGGTGTTCTAATGTCTCCATATCTTCATCAACAAATTTTTTATTTTTGCTGTGAAGTGGTATCTCATTGTGGTTTTGACTGACACTTCCCAATTACTAATATCCAGCATCTTTTCATGTGCTTGTCATTTGTATGTTTTCTTCAGTGAAACGTCTATTCAAATCCTTTGCTCATTTTAACACTGGGTTGTCTTACTGTTGAGTTATGAGTTCTTTATATATTCTGGATACTAAACCTTCACTTGTAGATACATAATTTGCATTATTTTCTCCCAGGAATGAGAACTCTTACAACCTCTTAGGAAAAACTATTTGGCATTATCTACTAAAGCCTTGGACTCAACAATCCGTGTCTACAATTATACCCAAAATTCATGAGAACATGCTTTCATAAGACACATTTGAGAGTGTCCGTAACAGCACAATTCTTAATAGCAATTGAAACACTGAAAAAAGCACCCAAACAAGCTGTAGTGCTGAATAATGGACCCCCCAAAGAGCTCCAAGTCCTAATCCCTGGAACCTCTGAATGTTACTGTACTTGGCAAAGGGACTTTGCAGATGTGACCAGGATTTTCAGAGGGGAACTTAGACTTCCAGTGTCCAGTCCAGCAAGTAAATTTAGAAGTCATCTTTCTACTCTAATGAGCAAAAAGCTGAACAAACTGAAAATCAAAAACTCTTCTTTGATCTGTCAGAAAACTGAGTTAACAAGGCCAACTGTTGTTCCAAAAATTGGAGACAAGCAGGGAGACCTTCAAAATCACAACTTAAGGAAGCAGAAACCTCTTAGGGAGACAGTCATGGGTAGAAGAGACTGAACTATAATTGACACATTACTGGAGGCTCAGAGTAGACAAGTTTGTGAGTTATAAAACCCCATTCTTAGGGGGATCCCCACACTTTACCTCCAGGAGCTCTACCAGGTTTGCTGAGGGAAGATCAGAGAAAAACCCTCTGGTGCTTTTAGAAGGGGGAAAAGGGAAATACCATTTTGAAATATGCAAATAGCAAAGGTTATTTTGTTCTTAACAAGGCCTGCCCTCAAGAGAAAGTATTTCACCATAGCCTAACCTATGAGTTTTGTCAGAGCCTAAGCATTCTGGTCGAAGGAAAATAGCCCACTTCAGAACTCTCTAGCTATTTTGCCTCACCTAAAGGGTGAGGGACTGAGAAGCACTTGTTAAGTTCACAGCCAGGGGGCACAGGCTCACTGAGACCTAATCACAGGACGACTGTATGCTTCCCCTCCCCTGACCCCCAACACATTACTAAAGGCCTATTCACCCACTAAATCATGTCCAACTATCAAAAGAAAATTACAGGCAGAGGAGGGAGTTGGGTGGAGATGGAAAACGGTATAAGGGTGATAAATGGTAATGGAAAAAAACAATAAAAACAAACTACTTAGAAAAAGAAAATGAAGAGGCATAGCAAAAGGAAAAAACAAAACAAAAAAAACAGCAGACAAGCACCCTGGTTGGTGTCGTTCAGTGGATTGAGTGTGTCTACCTGCGAACCAAAGGGTCGCTGGTTTGATTCCCCAGTCAGGGCACATGCCTGGGTTGCAGGTCAGGCCCCCGGTAGGGGGCACACGAGAGGCAACCACACACTGATGCTTCTCTCCCTTTCTCCTTCCCTTCCCCTCTGTCTAAAAATAAAAAAATTAAAAAACAAAAAAGAACCAGTACGGAAGCATCAGAATCAGAGATGGCAGGTGTTGGAATTACCAAACCATGCATTTAAAACAACCGATTAATATGCTAAGGGCTCTAACGGAAAAAGTAGACAGCATGCAAGAACAGATGGACAGTGTAAGCTGAAATAGAAATTCTACGAAAGAATAAAAGAAATCATAGAGATTAAAAACACTAACAGAAATGTAGAATGCTTTCCATAGGTTCATTATTTGACTGGTTGACCAAACACGGCTGAGGAAAGAAACTCCAAGCTGAAGGACACATCAATGAAAAATTCTAAACTAAAAAGCAAAGAGGAAAAAAAAAAAGGAGTCAAATATCCAAAAACTCTGGGACAACTACAAAACATGTAATATACACATAATGGGGATACAAGGAACGGAAGGAATATTTGAAGCAATAATGAGAATTTCCCCCAAATTAATGTCAAACACTAAACCCTAGGTCCAGGAAGTTCCAAGAACACTAAGAATGAATAAATAAATAAATAAATAGATAGATAGATAGATAGATAGATAAGATAGATAGCACTTATTCATATCATATTCAAATTTCATAAAATCCAAGATAAAAACTCTTGAAAGAAGCCAAATGTAGAGGGAAACACCTATGGAGAAACAGAGATAAATTTTACATGTGATTTCTCTTCAGAAACCATGCAAGCAAGAACTCAAGTAAAGAAAGGCAGCATGCACTGGATTACTTCGGTTGGCCCAATTTGATCACATGGGTCCTGATACACGGGAGGCAGCAGAGTCAGAGTGAGAAGCAACATGACGGAAGGAGAGCTGAAGATAGAATGCTGTTGGCTTTGAGGATGGAGAGGGGGCCACAAACCAAGGAATGCAGCCAATCTCTAGGAGCTGGAAAAAAAAGAAAAAGATGCTCCTTGGAACCTCCAAAAGAACCCAGCTTTGCTGACACTTTAATTTTAGGTCAGTTAGGCTGATTTTGGACTTCTGTCCTAAATGGGTATTATTTCAAGCCAATAGATTTTGGTAATTTGATACCGCAGCAATAGAGCACACCAGCCAGGGCTACAATCTTCTCTCCTTCATTAGTTTCACTTACTTCATCGAGTACTAGTTTAGGAAAATTGGTCTTTACACTATCATGACTGTAGGGCCCTTTTCTGAACTAGAGTTTATCAGTAGCATTTTTCATCTCATATTTATCAAAAACAATGGCTTTACAAATGAATTTTTCCATACCCATGAACACTCTTAAGTTTCTTCCTCATTGAAACAAATTATTACCCTCTTATATATTTTTAGCATTTATGTTGAACTATCAGGAGTCAAATACTATTACAAAGCTAAACATGTTTTAACGTTCTAATAAAAGTATTATGTGACATAGCAGAGGTACTGTCCTCAAGCATTTTGTTGAAAAAAAACTTTGGAATATGTATTTTAAAGTAGTAACAAAGACCAATTTAAAGTATATAACCACATTTTCCGATTATCTGAAATGACACATTAGGTCAAATGTACATGTGTTCTTTAGCTGAACTTCAATAAGAAAGTAAATTATTCTTATGAAGATTCTAACTAGCACTGAAAACTAAGTATTGAAAAGGTGGAACTACTAACAGGTATTCCTACCTATAAGAGAGTAGCTACATGTCAGTGCATTTGCCAAGCTTTTAAAAACAGCGTCTGCCGATGAAATGGTAAAAAGCTATATTTTTATCTACTAGGAATGATGACATAGGATTCTGCAGATCAAGACATGTGGGGAAGATGTGTTGATCAAGGTAAACTCCCAATTTAAGGAAACTTACAGGACAGTGAATCTTATGTACTCAATCTCTTAGAAAAAAGATCAGAATGCCTAATAATCCTATTAAGTCAAACATTTCAAAATACTAACAAATCTTATTCATTATCTGATAAATACAAATTTAAATACAAGAGAACGCAACACGTTATTTGAACCTGAATGCAGAGAATAAATACTTTATTAACTGATTACAGTTGAAAGTCACAAACAAAAAAGGGGTATATTAAGGCAGAGCCATATACATATATATATGACATACATATATATGACATATATATATAGACAAACCCAAAGACTGTTACCGCTTTACGCTTTAATGACCTCTGCACTTTTCTTTTACACATTTAGGCAGTGTGCTTTCTTTTCTTCTCGGTTAAAGAAACAAATCTTGGCCAATATTTCAAAATTGTATTTTGATAACAACTTACAGGATCATAGATTTAGACAATAACTAGGGTAATCAAATGCTATCTGATAGTTTTCTCAGCATATTCCATGTGTGGTGGTGTATTTATGTTGGTATGGAAAATCTGATAATCATCTCTTTTCCAGTAAAACTAACACGTAATTTAAAAAAATGATTTTAATAGTCTTAACTAAAATAAGCTTGGACTTCCAAGTCTGTCAAATGCCCAAAGCATATTATTTCTGCCCTTCCCAAAGCCCTTCTGTATGTTTTAAACAGCCTTCAGAACATGATCACATGGCTTTATTTTAGATCTATAAATTTTGAGTTTTTTTAAATCCAAAATTACTTCCTTATGCAAAGTGACAATGCAAAGAGCAATCCTACATAGTGAAGAGCAATTTTTCTTCTGTGTAGTTCCCTTTTATAAAAATGGGCAACCACAAAAAAAAAAAAAAGGACAAATTTAGTCCATCTGAAAAAGCACTCCAGCTCCCTAATTCCACTCTTGAAGGAAAAGGCAGAGGCAAGTTTACATTATCCCAGATAACTGAATAAATGGCTTTATTTGGTATCTTCAAGAAGCTTCTCCTTCCGTAGGAGATGTCGGTGTTGTAGGAGAAACTGTAACTGGTTTTCGTGTAATTCTGTCCAGTTCTGCGTGAACATCTGATAGGACAGGCTTCTGGCCTACATTGAAGGAAAAGAAACAAGATTTAGATGTAAGTCAAAGCATCTTTTATACCAGTGTCTCTTCATTAAAAATATGCCAATGGTTTCATTAACTCTATCTAGCATACTAATGGAAAAAAATAGTGTAAACGGAGCTACTTGAAAATGGAGTTGGAGCTGCCATCCCAAAGGATGCCTCCAACCTTCGGAATGTTAAAAAAGGGCAAAAGAACCTTGGACGGGGCCTACCGCAGCACTGTATCCCAAACAACTGTTTGCAAAGACAAGAAATCAGGTTATTATGACTACAGGACTGAAAATTAAAAACATTAAAAAAAAAAGATTTTATTTATTTATTTTTAAAGAGAGGGGAAGGGAGGGACAAAGAGAGAAAGACAGACAGCAATCGGTTGTCTCTCACATGTCCCCACCTGGGGAACTGGTCTGCAACCCAGACATGTGCCCTGACTGGTAATTGAACTGGTGACCTTTCAGTTTGCAGACCACCGTACAATCTCCTGAGCCACACCAGTCAGGGTTAAAAACATTCTTTAGAATTAGCATCATTAGGTTAGCATATCTGCACCTATAGAAATGCCTTCTTTTACTGATGCAACTGGCGATGTAACTGTCTCCCTTCCCTTTCTCTCCTAACACCATTTAGGTTTCTGCCCAAAGCAGTGCTTCCTGAATAGCTATTCTTTCGGATCTCAAATAAATGCTTGTTGCCTCTCACTTGGCCTTTTATATTTAAGGTTAACACTTTTATATATTTAAGTATGTTTTATAAACATCTTAATTTAAAAATAAATTCAGTCATTTTAAATTGTAGGGTCTGTTACCAAATGGAAGTAAAACTAGCACCTATCATTTAATCTCAAAGATATTTTCAAAAAAGGCATAGGATAATACAAACAGTAAAACAGAAAATAACATTTTGGAATCCAGAAAGATGGATCAGTTTTAACTAAATTAGCTGTACTGCAAAATTTAATCTTCTATACTGTCCATGAGAAAAGCCAAAAAGCGATTCAATTTATACCTGGAAACCCATAAAGGTTCAAAAACCATGGCAGCTCCAGGTATCTGCAACAAGGGTGGCAAGAAGGTGGAATTAAAAAGGAGAATGGGCCCTGGCTGGTGAAGCTCAGTGGGCTGAGCATTGGCCTGCGAACCAAAGGGTCGCTGGTTTGGTTCCCCAGTCAGGGCACATGCTTGGGTTGCAGGCCAGGTCCCCAGTAGGGGGCGGGCAAGAGGCAACCACACATTGATGTTTCTCTCCCTTTCTTTCTCCCTCCCTTCCCCTCTGTCTTAAGGAAAAATAAAAGGAGAATGGGTTTAAAAACCTGTTTAAAGAGCAACAAAAGAAAAATAAACATCAAAATTCAAAACGTGTGCTACAGAAACACTATCAAGAAAGTAAAAGGACAACCAACAAAATAGGAGAAAATATTTGCAAATCCTTTACCTGATAAGGGTCTAGTAAGCAGATTTAAAGAATACTTAAAATTCAATAGTATAAAGACAAATAACCCAATTTTAAAATGGGCAAAGGATTTGAACGTTTCTCCAAAGATGATATACAAATAAGTGGTCAAAAAAACATGAAAAGATTTTCAACATCATCACTCATTAGAGAAATGCAAATCAAAATCACAATGTGATAGGAATTCACAGATACTGGGATTGCTTTAACCAAAAAGATGGACAATAACAAATGTTGAAGAGGATATAGAGAAATCAGGACCCTCATACCCTGCTTCTGAGATTGTAAAATGGTGCAGTGTTTTGGGTTTTGGAAAAGACGTTGGTAGTTCTTCAAAAACTTTAACATAGAGTTACCACATGGCCCAGTAATTCCACTCTTAGGTACATACCCAAAAGAAATAAAAACATGTCAACATAAAAACACACGTTCATGGCACTATTATCCATAATAGCAAAAAAGTGGAAACTATTTAAATGTCCATCAGCTGATGTCTGGATAAATAAAATGTGGCATATCTATACAATGGGAATTTTATTCAGCAATAAAAAGAAATAAAATATTGACATATTGAAATATTGATGAACCTTAAAAACATTATGTAAAAGGCATATACAGTGTGACTCCATTTACATGAAATCTGCAAATAAGTGAGTCCACAGAGGCAGAAAACAGATTAGTATTCTCTAGTACTGGCAGTTCCGGGGGAGGGAAAGATTAACTGCTAATAGGTTGGAGTTCTTTTTTTTGGGGAGATGAAAATATTCTAAAATTACATAGGATGATGATCTGCATAACTCTGTAACTATATTAACACTATTGACCTGTACACTTTAAATAAATGAACTTTATGGTATGTAAATTATAGTTCGATAAGGTTATTAAAAAAAAAAAAAAAACTCCAGGTAACTATACCTGACTTTTTGGCAGACGGCGGTAAACCACTGCTTCCACCTCCAGCCCCAGCTCCTGGGCTGCCACCACCAACGCCAGGGCCTCCTGGAGAACCAGTCTTTTTACTCAGCAAACTATTAAAGAAATTTGCCAGGACACCTTCACTTGTAGCTCCAGCTATAGAGCCAAAAACAAAAATGTTCAATCAAAACATTAGATTGTTCTATATATCATCATTTTAGTAATCATACCTAGAAGAATAATAGACTTAAAATGTAAGAGCTGTATGTTCCAAATTCAAGTCTAGTTTGATCTTTAAAGGCTGGATAACATCTATAATCTACTCATACATAAAACAAAATGTAAGCAAACTTTAAAAGCATAAGGTAATTATTTAAAAATTAGAATGTTAGTTTTTAAAAGCCAAAGGCATTCTAAACAGATGTTAGATGCTAATATATCTCTGCTTAGAAAGGAGTTCTTGAAAAATATAACTGTTGAAAAACATGTGCCTGAAATATTACAAAAAGTTACCTAATCTACTTAGATGATTATGCGTATCATTTTTTTCTTCATATTAACTGCAAGTAACCTATTATTATGAAAATATGGATTTCTTCAATGGCCTACCATAGGAGAATGATTAAATACACCCAAAGCTTTTATAAAGTTTACATCACAGAAGTGACATTTTAAGACCACAGTGTAAAATGGTTCTCAGTCTGATTAACTATGAGATAAATAACTACAGAGACAAAGACTAGAGGCTACCACACGAAAATGAAATTAGCTATAGTAAAAGGGGAATCTAGGTCGATTTCTTTCTATTGAAAAATGTATTGTGCTGTTTCCTCCAAGAAAGAAGGAACCATACCTTTCATGTTTGGATCAATTTTTTTTGACCCAGCAGGGATGGGTGACACACTGGCAACATTGGATGACACTGATCTGTTTGGTGTTCGAGGGGAGCCTCCTGGGACTCTTGGTGAGGCATCCTATGTAAGAATACGAAAGCCACAATTATAAAAACTGAAAACTCCCATTTTCACAAGTTATTACTTATTATAAAAAGAAATTACTTTGCAACTATACCCCATCAGTTCTACTGGCATATTTACAATGCAAACCACTGACAAGAAATGTTTAGCAATTGTGTCCTCACTATTAGAAAATACCAGACCCATCACACTTTAGAACACTAATTTCCCTTTCAATGGAAAAAGAAGACTGTGTTGAATAATGAAGTGTGGTTATGAGTATAAGCTTGAGTCAGACCTGGGTCCCAATATGCGCTCCCATCCTACCAGCTGTGTAATCTCAGGGAGGCCTCAGTGTCCTCCAAAGCTTCCAGGTCCCCCAACTGCCAAATGGGGCTAACGACAGTTCCTGCCTCATAGGGCTCTAGTGAGGATTTATAAAATAATACATATAAGTGGTTTAGCACAGTAACTGACACACAATAAACACTGCAAAATAGATCTTTATGATTTGAATCATCTTAAAAGGGGTCAAGTTTATCTTTTAAAGATCTCATAAATTCCAGAACAATTCTTAATTCAAATTTATACCAAAGTGCACCCATATGAGACACATATATGATTAAGAAATAAAGAACTAAAGCAATATGCACTGCATTTTAATAATTTAGTCAAAATCTGTAATACTGACCACAGGCCTCCCAGCTGCAGTTGGTGGCTGCTTTGCTAAAAGGGTCTGAAAAGCACAATAGAATTCTAGGTTAGATATTCATAATACGCATTGCTGTATTTGTAAAGAAATTATATACATTAACAGTTTACCCATTAACCACATTAAGTCTGCTTCCAATGTAATTTCATACCTGTAGCTTCATGAGAAACACTTGGTCATCTTCTGCCATAATTTCCTTCTCATGCACAAACTGAAATGAGTAATGCATAAATGAGCAAGTCTAGAAACACTACAAGCAGGACATTTGCAACCTGTTTTTCCTAAGTACTCAGCAGATAGGAGAGCCATTACGTTTTTATTTCAGGGAGACCAGGAGCAAGTTGCTTTTCACGTAAGCCACAGTCTATTTTCCACCCAGTAGCCAGAGTGATCCTTTTAAAAGGTTAGGTCAAATTACATCACTCCCCTGCATAAGCTCCCCCTCTGAGCACTTTCCATCCCCCTTAGAACGAAATCCCAAGTCCTGACTGCCTGCCTGTGCGGGCCTGCGTGAGGTCCACAGGACCTTAATTCTGCCTTTCATCTCCTACCACTCTACCCGCCTCCCTCCCCGCCACTCCCTCCCCACCACGGCTCTTTTTCAGCCTCTCTGGCCTCCTTGCACGTTCAGTTCCTGCCTCAGGGCACGTGCACTTTCGGTCCCCTCTGCGGCCTTCACACTTCTCCGCTTACCTCGGACATTCCCTAACCACTCCAACAAAGGCACGCCTCCTGGCCCCGGCCTCTCCCTGCCCCCTCTGCTTAACCTCCATAGCACTTCTCACCACTTGAGAGATGACCCACGTGCTGGTTTCCTATTATATCACACTCTTCCAGTTAACACCTAGTGCCTAAACAATGGTTCAATAAAGCACAGTTTGTTGGAAAAAGAAAGACTGGGGAAAACAGTTGCTTTTTTGATGTGTACGTTTCTTTTAACAGACATCCAAATCAAATACCATGCCAACTGATTTTCATTTGACATTACTTAACTTATTTCTGATTACCCACAAACAGAAGACAGATGTTCAATGTGAATGTTTGGATTCTTAAGAACGGCTCTTGTATGTTAAACCGAAATTAGTCTTTCTTGAAATGTGTCCAAATTAAAAGCCAGTGAGTACTATATGCAAACACTCATTTTTATACAACTTTTCATAAACATCTACAATACCTAACTATAGAACACCATATACTGCTTAACACGAAATTAAGAGACATGGAGAACGCGTACCTTCTGGAACCTGATATAAGCAGCATAACAATGACACGGAACCATCAAGACTAAATCTAAATAAAAGAAACTTGAAGCTCCTGGATGGCCTGGGTAACTAACTGGCTGTGGAGAAGATCCACGATCTGCCTCAATGGACAGACGCTAATAAAATGATTCCAGTGAGGTCTTCCTGACTTTTGGCTGAGCTCTAGGATAGAAAGTTCACAGCTTCTACCTATTCAAGTTGCGAAAGATCCACATACTCCCTCACACTAATCTATGATTCCCATTGGAATACAGACTGTGAACTAGTAATTTCCAATATAAATATGCCAAAGACTAGGTCATGACTCAGTAGCTGATTTACATTTTGATAAAAAGATCTTTATTTTGAATGAAAATTAGCAACACCCAAATTACACTTGGAAATGCCTTCGATAGGAAAGATCGCCTTCATCTTTCTACCTCACAATCTTGAAATTATGAGTTTCCCTCTCAGTTTAAAAGTTTAAGTATTATAACTATATACTACAATTGTTACCTTTCGAACAGGTGGTTTAGTTATAATGTCTTCAAAATTATCTTCTGCTTTTAATGTTTGAAAATTTTCATGTAATATTCCTATTTTCTTATCATTATCCCAGCCTGCTGGACTGCAAAAAAACACACATGAGAAATTTTTCAAGCATTTATATAGTCATTCTTTTATTCAAGCCATGATCACATTAAAGGGAACATGTTTATAAAAATAAATTTGACCAATTATGGAAAACTAATCAACCATTTTTTATAGTGCTCAAGCTACGGTTTATTAATTTCTACTTAAGATAATTATAAAAAAATAATTATCAATCTTCCTGATTTAAAAAAATGCCATTATAGTTTTTTTGGGAGGTGGTGGTAATTATTACTACCTCCAATTTTATTCAGATAACTTTTTAAAAGCATGTGTAAATTATACATTGGGTGCTTTATGTTATAATTAGTTAAAGAGTAAGTAGATATATTGATATATACACCCAATAGGTAGCTATAATAACAAGGCCTTTCAAAAAGGGCTCAGGCCAGCAGTAAATCTAAAAGACAATGAAAACTAGGTCAAGGCAGTTTATAAATAAAACAGTCTAATATATTTAAGTGAATACTTACATAAATACTGCATCTTTTTCCACAACGACAGCAGGATTCTTATATGGAAATCCATACAGTTTCTGAACGATGTATTTATATACTAAATCTATATTTTTGTTTTCTTTTACAGAAGTGTAAATAAGTGCTGCACCATCTGAATAATACCGTTAAAGAAGTTTCTGGACAAATTCCATAAACAGGTACCATTAAGTTCTTGTTTTCAGCCTAACACTCACAGTTACATGATTAGTTTCAGAAATCACTTCAAACCCTGGCTGGTGTGGCTCACCAGCCTGAGAACCAAATGTGTGCCAGCGTGAGAACCAAATGGTCACAGGTACGATTCCCAGTCTAGGGCACATGCCTGGGTTGCAGGTCAGGTCCCCAGTAGGGGGCGCATGAGAGGCAACCACACATTGGCGTTTTTCTCCCTCTCTCCCTTCCCCTTCTCTAAAAATAAATAAATTAATTAATTAATTAATTTAAAAAAAATCATTCCTAGAGGTGTATTATATTGTAATCAAAAATTTCAAAAGTATGAAATACATACAGGTTAAAATGCAAATAAAACATTTTATAATAAGCTATAGGTAATAAAATAAAACCAGAAGTTTTATTAAGCCAAGAAAGATAAGGTAAACTTAGTAATACTGACACCACTGCTATCTGTATCTAAAACACATGAAGAGGCAATTTGTTTTTTTTTAAGCTTCCTAAACTTCAGGGAGGGGTATTGTTTATCAACAGCTGTTTTGTTTGCCTTTTCAACAAAAATGGTTTGCACTAGTTATCTCTTAATAGTTTTTACTAGATCCAGGAATGAGAACTTTGAGGACAAAGCTCAGGACACTCACAAAAGTGAGAAAATGAACCAATATGGGTATTACCAGGAAGCCTTCAGAAATGATCCAAGGTAAAGTAGATTTCATGACCAAAACTTGAGATAAGACAACCTCACGTGATGCTATGTTAACAAAAGCAGATGGTAACTTTTATCCAAACAACATGATAGGTCAAAAGGCCAAAAGAGGCCTGTGGGAGAAAGGTCAATATGACTACTGACTGGTGATGTGGGCCGAGTGGCTAGCAGGAATCTTACGACCACTGGTGAGGAGCATTCTCTAGCACTGGCCATGGTGTCCCGAGACAGGTGGTAACCTCGGCCAGAAGGAAATGCTGGGAATGGCCTGACTTCTGGCCTGGGATATTCGTATTTTCTAGGACATGAACCTGAAAGTGGTATTGCTGAATACTACTTATCATAAAACTTGGTAGAAACAACTAGCATAACTTTAAGTAAAGGCTTAACTGTGTAAACTTTTCATTAATTATCTTTCTCATGAGAACCAATTTATGATAAGTTGAAAGATTTCTAAAGCAGAAACATTTATGTGGCAATTTTTTAAAATGCAGATGATTTTGAACTGCTGCCCTCACTGTGGCGCGCACACACACACACGTCACTATCTTGAAGTGCCTTGTCACATTCTGTCAACTATCTCTACTAGGGGTCTGTGATTATTTAAGCGGACAGTCTCCTTCCTGATTACATTTCTGTATGTACATTTCAAGTGGAGCATTGACTCCATGTTAAAAAAGACTGTTCTCAAATTTTGTAACCTTCAAAGATAAAAAAGGCTATATAAAATTATTTCAATTACTTCCACTTTGTTTTAAGACTCTTAGGTAGACAAATGCCCTTCAATTCAACCTAACTCACCCATTATGTGACATGAGAAGAGAAAGGGCCATGGAAAGAACAAAGTACTGAAGGAAAAAGGAAAGGAAAACTGCCAGTGTCAAGGGATCTTATTCATTATTCAGCTATACCTTCTATTAAGTGGTCCTTAAATTAAATGTCCATTGATGAAAATGAAAAACTATAGATACTATAAGCATGTGCATGTTATTTACCATTCCTATCTACTCCTAATATCATTTGTTCACTTTTCAGACCCAAAGGTTTTCACTGGAGAATGAAACTGCAAAATATCTGATCCACAGCTCTCTCTCCAGTGCACTTAAGCTGTGGTAAAAGTTTCTGACAGTAAATTTTCCTAAGAGCATTCACTCCCAACCCTTACTTTATCCTTCTTTCAGTTGTCTGTATTATTCATCCAATCCTTGCAACCTAGGCTAGACAAGACTCCTTATGATTTTAAGACTCCTTAGTTTTTTGAACCTTGGATCATGAAAATCACCCCAGAAAGCTTTTCAAAAGTACAGATTCTCTAGCTGACCTTGGATTGTTCTAACTCAGCAAGTCTTCGATGGGCACAGGCAGATTCTGAAACCACTGGATTAGACTGTGGAGGTAACATACTGTACTAAACACACTGGAAGTGAGAATACACAAAAGTAAATGCTGATCTTGCCCCACTGCCCACCCAATAAATGAACACCCCTTTGGGGTACAGGGGACCTGGTTTCATTTATTCAGACTCTAAAACAGAATGTCAATAGTGTAATGACCAGCTGAAAGATTATTAATTATACTAAGAGTATTGAGTTATTTTATTTATGACTCAGAACTGGGCTTTTTTAAAAAAAAAGATAATACATACTGGTCTGATAATTTCAGCATTTTAGGATATAAATATTGGTGATATGAATACCACTTTTTAATCAGAATGTTTACAATGCTAACTCATTAGAATTTTCCACATAAGACTAAAAAGTATTTGCCTTAAGCATAGTATTTTAAACACAGCAAATCAAATTTATATACTTCGAACTTGCTTTTATATCTCAAAATACCCAGATATAAATGATTTGAGAACTAAAATAAAATTTCCAATCAGAAGCAGGAGAAATAAAGCTTAAGGAATTTCTCACGTTCATCAATTTAATTCCTTTCATTAAAAAACAAAACAAAACAAATAAACAAACAAGAACAGGTAAGGTACATTGCACCAATCAACGTATTGAAAGGATACACTGTAAACAAAACTTCCGGATATGTGACTGAATAAAATCAAAATGTTCATCTTTGTAGTCATGTTCTTTCTCCAATACACTAATGGCATCACACTGTTGAGTTAAAAATAATTTTTAAAAATACAACATTAACTTTAAATAATCAAAATTAATGATTTAAACAGTTCGATTTTGGGTGAATGAATAGTAGGACCTAGAATATCAATTACTCCTAACTGTCTAGAAACATTTCGTTGAAATCTAAAGACTAATGAAAAATTTTATTTCTTTAAAAAGCTTTGAATTCAAAGTTATATAGAATGTAATAAGAACAATAAAGAGAAAGTTTTAGTAAAGAAAACAATGAAGAATAACAGGACAAGCTTTTAATTCTGGTAACTCAGCCACATATATGTCCTAGAACAAAGCTCTTAAGGTCTAAAATCTATTCTAGCTCCATAAAACACTCCTGTGTATCCAGGCAGTCTGCGCCTCTCACTATTTCCTCTTTGTCCCTTTGCTTATCTGATAACTCTGTTGACCTTCATTTCTTTTCTGGTACTTTTTCCCTCTCACGACAATTTCACCAATAGAAAAAAAAGCAGGGAATTACAGGCTATTTTTTCAAATGTCACCTATATACAATGAAATAAATCTGATTTCTACTTGCTACAGAAAAATGTTACAGGAAAAAAGGCATGTTCAAACACAATGATATCCAAATAACTTCAACAAAACCTTTCAGAATTGAAGGTATAAAATCTAAAACACTTACTAATGTTCATTATACCTAATATTAGTTTGGTGTCAGATTTGATATGTAATTTTTGTTATGCATATATACATCATAGAACAGAGTCTGTGTGTACAAAAATGATGTAGCATGTTTGTCCACTTCATAGAACATGTCCATTTACTTAAAATAAATGATCCAAGATACTTATAATTATTATACTGTTGACTTAGTATTTTTCCTTTGAAAATTTATGAGGCAAATTGTAGTGTAAAACAGGAAAATATCTGCTAATAAACAGCTCTTTGCCAAACAAAACAACACAAAAACAAACCACACAAAATGTGACAGTTTAAAAAGTTTTAAAGAAAAGGTATAAGTAACAACTAAACCAGAATCACCATTTGAAAAGCAGGTAACAGACCTGCTTAAATGCTACCCTTCCCTAATTGTTATTGATAAATTTTATAGTGTTTAAAGTGTAATTAAGCTAGATTAAAATTTTTTTTACCATTTTCTCCTAAAGATGAATAAATTCTATATCCTCCTTTAACTATATGTGCAAATTTTATATGTTACAAAAAATATCAATAATTTTAGATCTCAAAATGGTTTATACTTCTGTCATTTTCTTACCTTTCCTATGATTTACAAACAATAAAGACATACTACTGCCCTGGCTGGTGTGGCTCAGCGGATTGGGCATCATCATACAAACCGAGAGGTTGTCTGTCTGTCAGCTCTATGCCGGGTCGGGGCACATGCCTGGGTTGCGGGCCAGGTCCCGGGCTAGGGGCACATGCGGACCAATGTTTCTCTCGCACATCAGTTTCTCTCCTGCTCTTTGTCCCTCCCTTCCCCTCTCTCTAAAAATAAATAAATAAAGTCTTTTACATACACACACACATAAAATTTATGTTTCAAATTTATCTTCTTTCCATCTGGTCCTAAGTAGTATGTCTTTCTTTTTTTTTTTTTTAAGATTTTATTTAAACTCACACCAGCCAGGGCAACATAAATTATTTTTAAAGGAAATTTGATATTACTACAAAGAGTATACAGTGACATACTAAATGAACAGAATTTTAATTTTTGCAATCCTATCAGACCTTTTTAATAAATAAAGAGCCCCTGGTAACCACATATCAACTTTACATAATGAGTACTTAAAAGTCTTTTATTTTAGGTGTTAAAAGTAGGTGTTTAAAAATCTATTTCATTTTAAATACATAATCTTCTGATATAAGCATACCAAAATTTAATGTGGAAAAATGATAAAAGTTAGTAATTAAATTATCTTACCTGTAATTATTTCTACTAAACTGACTGTATAATGAAATCTAACTGAAATTTGGAAAATGATATTCAATCACAAATAGAATATCTGAGATAACATTTCTTTCAAGAAAACTATGATTAAGATCACAAAACCAACATGTGAATATCATTCAATATTTTAAGCTATTATTTCTACTTGTTAAGAAAAATTATCCAGGAAAAATAATGTGTCAACTCCAAAAGGGTTCTGGGAAACAAAACAGCTGTTCATCCTCAGTATCTCGGTAACAGAATCTCTAGGAAGCAAACTAACCTTCGTGCAAACTACTAGTACTGGAATGCCCAAGTTATGTGTAAGTGTATCCGCACCCAGCGGTAAAACCACACTGTCGTCTTTGTCTTCCTGTGACATGGTGTTTCTTCTCTGAGGAGAAGCTGGGAAATCTTCTCCTGGTTCTACATATTCTTGGAAGTCTCTGATCACTGAAAAATCAAAGTAAGTATTAATACATAGTTGAGAAATCGCTTTATTTCAGCAGGTGGCTTTTTCTGCCATAATCTTAATATACATTTTACTGGAGTTTATACTTTACTTTGTCCTGTGTAAGAGAAGGGAAAAAAAGGATTTGTGAAATCAATGTCCAGGACAGTACAGAAAGGCTGGACCCACGTTCATCATCAGGCGGCAGAGCACAGCGCTGAATGGCTCCACAGAGTGCCGCTCAACACGGGCCTGGCTTAGTTTGTGCAAGCACTCCGGGCTAGTCGCTATCTAACTTGGTCTCTATCTTCCCCAATTCACAAAGCTACTGAAAAAGGACACAAGAGAAACATGTGGTGAGGGGAGGCTTCCACAATTTAAAAGACAGTCCTAGACGACTTTCTAAATATTAGTTCCCTTTCTCTGAGCTCTTTGTTCAGGTCTCCTTTTTACATAGGTGCAATCTTGGGCCACGTTCATTCTGTAACCCTGGTGAGAACTAAAGAGACATTACCAACGCTGATTCACATAAATTTTTAGAACTTATTTGCAAGATTGTCAAAACCTTCACTTAAAAAAGTTCATTTAAAGTGAATGTATCAAGAGCCTTAACAATGTACACTTTGACTCAGTAATTATCTCTGGGGAATTCTCAAGGAAGCCACCAGCGATGCACACACGCAGGGACTTCCATATAAGTCTGCTTTTCATGTTCAAAAGCAAAACAAATTGTCCGCAGCACAGGACTAAAACAGTACATGAGGGAACATTACACAGAGACGTGAAGGAGGAAAGTGTGTTAAGCTTCCGTGAGCTCAAGGAAGGGGAAATCGTGAAACTTGAGTGCAGTTCCTCCAAGAACAAAGGGGCATGCGTATACCTGTAGCAGCTCTGGTAGCTGCCACCCTCTGAATCAGAGGCAGAGATCTAAGAGTGGTTCTCAAGTTTTAGATGCACCTGAGTTTCTGATTTAGCAGTCTGGGTGGGGCCTGAGCATGGGTGTTTCTGACTAGCTCCCAGCTGTGCTGACACTGATGCTGCTAGTCTTGGGCCCACTGCCATAGGATAAATTTAGAGGGGGGAAAGAACCCTACAGGCAATGGCTAACAGGGAAAGAAAGGTATAGATTGAGAGCAGTTCAACATCTTCGTCTATGATTCAGTACATATATTCTCTTAAGGTTTTGCTGTTTCCTTGCATATAAATTCCAGTAAGCTGTCAATTGTCCCCAAAAAGTTATTATAAGCTAACGAAATAAGGAAAAGCAGCATTCCAACTGTATATTTTCTTAAGCAAAGTACAACATTGGCAAATGAAGCACTCTGAGTGAAATTAAGAACTGTGACAGCTGGCTTACAACTTGTTAGAAATGACCCATATCATTTTCATAATGTCCATGAAAATTTCGAACTTACATGGGCATGTATAAATTATACTATGTACTTTGTGAATCATAAAACCAGCTTAACATCTTTGTAGTTATGTTGTTAACATCTTTTTGGACATATTTCATTTTGACAAAGTTGATAAGATTATTCTGCTTATCGAGAAATGAAACTGCTGAAAATGAGCAGCTGAAGAAAGATTCAAATTTTTTTATCTTGAAAACAGCTCTTCAAAATGAAAACACATGGCCTTTTGGCAAAGAAGCAAAGGCATCTCTTTGAAAGAGCCTGCCATTATGTATACATTTCCAATTTAAAACTATATTAAAACCTAGCACATCATTTAAACTTAATTTCAAAAACAGTACTCACATTATGTTTCCTTCATTAAACCTTACTCAAAGTCAAAAACTCCTAAGAATTATGATAGCCAGTTAGGAAATTTGTATTTGAAATCTACATTAAAATTTCTAGACTACTCACACTTTTGTTCCATTTCTTTCATTTCTTCAGGAGGAATTTTCAGTTTGTCAATATGTTCTCTAACAACACTTGCCCATTTCTGTAAAGAATCCAAAGCAGTCCAAGGCTTTGACATGTCAACAACCAGCATAACCAGAGTATCCTTCAGAGAAATGGCATCCAGTGAAAATTTAAGGAGGCCTTTGTGATACAGATCTCCATCTAAGATCCATACATTACACCTTGTTTGATCTACAACAGACAAAGGAAAGTTACCGAGGCAACAGGATTAAGTTAGTTCATCATTCAACTCACAATACTACTTGGTATTTTAGGGCATCTACACTGGAGATGTCTTTTTTGACAAGGTTCAACTATTTAGGTCACATCTACGAATTTAATAAAGGCCTAGCAAATATTCAGGAAAATGATTTAACTGCCAACATGGAACACCAGCATCCTCTACTTCACATTTCCCCAACCCAAGCCACGGATTGAATAACACGTTGCTATTGTTACCATCAGCAGACAGAGCCATGCATACTCAAGATATTATATATAAAAATGAGAAAGCAAGTGATCTACAGAAGAAAAAAAAATGGCTGATCAGATAAGAAAAGCTAGGGAGATGACATTTTCATGTCAAAAAGTGAAAAGAAGATAAAAGGCAAAAGGGAATCAGGAAACAATCATAGGATACTATTATTTCACTATCTGAGGGAAAATGAACGGAAAATTTGACACTCTTCAAAGACTGACATTCAGCAAGAAAGCTGAAGTCTACACAGCAAAATACCTTAAGATGTTTAAAAATATCACTGTATGAACCCCAATCCCAAACCAATAAAAGTATGCCTAGCATAACTATTTACTGATTGGCATGACACAGTAGGACTCTTGTAAAAAATGACACACTCAAAGACTGATGGGGCAGAGTGCACCTTGGAAAGACATCAGGAAATTTAGGTTACAAATAGATGGCACTCACCATCCCTGTCTTCATCATGAACATTTAAATACAAATATTCCAATCCTCTTCCTTTTTTGTACTCCTCTATTCCCTGAATTTTTCTTATTAAGCTTGTTTTCCCAGCTCCATCTTCACCTGTAAAAAAAGGACAAATCTTTTAAATTATAATATGGAACACACACACACACACACACAGAGAGATGCTTTGTAGTGCCAAGAAAAATCTCACTAGAACTAGCTTCAGCCAGAAGGGTAATTTGATGGCAATGACTAGAAGCTGTAGAGCACAGGATGCAGACTTCACCTCCTGGATTTTCTCTCCTGGGCTCTCCGTTCCTCTCGTTAAGTTTCCTGTTCTATCCTATTACAAACAGCTTCCTTTATGGGTATTTTTCAGGAAGCTCAACTCTTACGTCATCACAATTTAATCGACAAGGAACAAAAGGCTCTTTTTGTCTTTCAGTCTGAAGAATCTCATGTAAGACTCCTAACTGTCTCAGTGTGAGTCACATGTGTACACATGGACCACTCACGGAGGATGGATGGTACATCAGAACTCACTAGGGCAGGGAAATGCAACTGTGGCCTCACCAAAACCATATAGCCATAATAAATATGTAGCAAGGGCCCTGGCTAGTGCGGCTCAGTGGATTGAGCGCCAGCCTGCACACTAAAGGGTTGTGGGTTCAATTCCCATTCAAGGCACAGGCCTGGGTTGCAGGCCAGGTCTCCAGGAGGGGGGCGCGCGAGAGGCAACCACACATTGATGTTTCTCTCCCTCTCTTTCTTCCTCCCTTCCCCTCTCTAAAAATAAGTAAATTTAAAAAAAAGAAATATGTAGCAAGGGAGAGGGGTGGGAGCTGGGGGTAGCAAAGTGGGTAAGAAAAAGGGTAGAATGAATATAAACCAGGCAAAAATAAAACGAAGACTTTAAAAATATTAATAGCAAAATTCATGTGATTTAAACTTGGCACTTAAAACTAGGGTGGCTATTCAATGTTTTGGTGAGGATATTTTTATATTATGAATTTATTTAAATACTTCATGGTGCTATTTCACAAACTTATTTAGTTATTAGGAATATTATGTCATAGTAGTTTCTTGAATCTCCAGGACTTATTTTCCTGGTAATTCATGAGTTCTCGAAGAATTTAAAAATTATTTTCATTTTTATGTTAAGCTTTGAAAAAATTATTTACGTCTTAGATCTTCAGAATGACCATCTTTACATCTAAACGCTGCAATAAGACTGCAGTACCCACCTCTGCATTGGTGTTTATAGTCCTACTGGTGCCAAGCTGAGACTGAGTGATGCAGACAGAACAAGCATGTGAAACACAAAAGTATCATAGAGCAGTCAGTTCTATATCCAACCGTACTGGCCAGTCTGGTTCTTTTTAGGAACAATTCCCAACACTTCATAGCAATAAATGTAGCCTTAAATAGGCAATAAAGAATTGGTCATTAAATGAGTTTTTATTTTTCAGTACTATTTTTGCTGTGTACTATTAAAATGGCCCATCAAAATAACGAACTGGGTTGAAACAGTAATATGTATGATAATGACAATGACTCCTATGATAATCCATCATGCTTAAAGTGAAAAAAGTTAACCAGTGGAAAACAAAATACATAAGTACGTATGTCTACTATTAAACCTAAATAGCCTTTGATTTCAGTAAAATATCACTTGTTATTTTGAGTGCTAATCTGAATTTTATCACTTGTGTATTTCTTATGACATTTAGTTTATCATTTGTTTCGGTTTTGTAATTGTTCAAGAACTATAAACAAAACGAATTTAAAGAATTAATATCTAGTTACCTCCCTAGGCATGAGCATTAGATATAAAAATAACTTAAATCACTTTGTAAGGATATCTATGAAAACCTTTTAAAGAGTATCTGAACAGGCAGGGTAGAGGACTTCTATGGCAGTGAAGCTACTCTGCACACTATGCTAGATTCATGTCGCACATTTGTGAAAACCCACATGATGTGCAACACCAACAGTGAACCCTCATGGACTTCAGGTAACAAAGTGGTAATGTCAGTTCATCGACTGTAATGACTGTAATAACTGTGCCACTGTGTGGGACATCGATAATGGGGGAGGTTTTGCAAATGTGAAGATAGGAAATATTCAGAAACTCTATTTCCCACTCAATTTTGCTGTGAACCTAAACCTGCTCTAAAAAAATTAAGTTTATTAACTTGAAAAAGTGTCTGAGCCTGTTCTAGAGCTAGGAAAAAAAGGACCAAGATTTCTTTTATGGCAGATTACTTTCCTAAAAGAAGTACTCCAAGTTAAAATGACACCAAATGAAAAATGTCCCACAGAAACAATGTTATGTATTATAAGCAAAATCTTAGTCCCAAGACTTATGATAGAGGCTTATATCAACAATACAATGTTCAATAAGAATTTTTAAAGCATATACAGATCCATAACAATAGATAGTAATTACACAGAACTTCATTTAATATGACACAAGATTTACCTTATTTAATTCTCACTTTAGATGTTAGAAAATGAAAAGATACCTTAAAAAGCCAAAAAATTCAGATGAAGGGGGGAGTCAGAGATGGACAAAAAAGGTGAAGGGGATTAAGAGATACAAATTTCCAGTTACAAAATAAGTCCTGAGGGTGTAATGTACGGCATATGGAATACAGTCAACAATACTGCGATAACTATATGGTGACAAATGGTCACTGCTTATTACGGTGATCGCTTCCTGAGGTATATAAACATTGACTCACCGTGCTGTACATCTGAAACTAATGTACTTCAATACAAAAAAAAGAAAGAGAGTAAGTATACAGTTCAGGGGCAAAAAAAATTTAGATCAGTGTATTTCAACTTATTTTTAATATTTCAAATGACCCAAATAAAAAGTTTTCTGAATAAAAAGATATATATATCCGTAGATCATCTTAAGCATAAAAGAATAAAAACCATAATAATATCAGCTAGAAATAGTAACTGATAATTTGGTTATCTCTGATGATGACATTATGAGTGTTTTTTAAATAACAACTTTGCATCTTCCTTTCAGTTTAGCTAATTCTAATTTTAAAGGTTTAGTAGACTCAGAACAGATTTTGAGCCCAAATTCATGACATCAAAAATACTGTCAATCTTAACCACAATGCTCACTATTTTAAGTCCTCGGAGCCATTACTAAAGCATAGATGTTTCCTTTTTCTAAGGACTGAATACAAGAGGCCAGAGGTTATGCCTCTGAGTGACTGTTTCCCATCCTTCATTTCACCACTACTAGTTCTCAAAACATTTACCAGACTCACCTGGGGGGTTTGTTAAAACCCGCATTGCTGGGCCTCACCTCCTGAGTTCCTGACTCAGGAAGCCAGGGGCAGGGCTCGAGAATCTGCATTCTAACAACTTCCCAGTGCTGCTGATGCTGCTGGTCTGGGACCACTCTGAGAACCAGTCATTAGACATTTACTACACTGAGCCAAGCACTAGGAATACACCTACCCATATGTCAAACGTGCTGTCCTCTAGGAGCTCATAAATTGGAAGGGGAAAACAAACAGAAGACAACTTCAAGATATTATCATCGGGACTACACGAGAGATAAGTGACAACTAGGAAGCCAGCCCTAAGAGAAAAATCTGGCTTTGCTTGGAGCTCAGAAGGGCCTTTGAACAGAAGGTAACACTTTAGCCAAAGCTTGTAGTGTTACTGAGCTATTGGCGAGTTAGTCATTCTAGGAAGTAAGGAAAGCATGTACAGGGGCCTGGAGGCAAAGCAAACCTTCTAGAAAGGACAAATAATTTGAATGCATGAAATTTAGAATGTAAAGGGAAAAGGAGCCAAAAAGTGAGAACCAATATCATGTCAGATCATAAAGGGCATGTTAGCCAGGCTGAGATGGCTTGTCCTGAAGATAGTGGGGAGCCACTGGCAGTGTTTCAGTATTTTAGAAAAGCCACTATGGCAAAAGTGTGCGAGACAGGCTGACAAGGCTAAGTTTAGGAGTAAGCAGGCTAGATAACAGGCTATTATTGGAGTCCTCGCAAGAAACGAAGTTGGCCTGAGCTACGGTCTTAGCCAGGCAGTGGGGGCCGCTGTACTCAAAGGCTGATAACAGCTGGGAGTTGGCAGAGATGAGCAGACAGAAGTCAGTGAAGGCTCCCTTGTTAGAGCTTCAATAACGCTGCCCTCTCCTGTTCTACCACTACTTAGGAGGCTGACCGAAAGTCTTCCCTTCAGGTAGCCTTTTGATCCGCACCCAGCCTTTGGGTTCTCCACGGCTCCTTCTTCGGTCCTCTGTTCTTCTCACTCTATATGAAGCTCCAGAAGAATCTCCCCACGTGACTTCAAGATCGCCTATAATCCAGTGACCCACAGATCTCCTTCCAGCCTCAGCCTCTCCTGAACTGCTTACCGGTCATCACTACTTAGATTTCCCTAAATACCTGAAATTTCAACATGCCCAAAGCAATGTCATTATCTTGCCACCTTTCCCCAAGACACTCACTTACATAATTATTAGTATAAGACTCCAACTTCAAGGCCTTCATATCCACTGTTCCCTCTACACAGAACGTGCCCTCTTCAGAAATCTATGTATATGTTACCTAACCTTCTTCCCACCTTCCCCAAGCTACGTCTTCCTCAGGCAGGCTGTCCCTAGCCACCTCATTTAAAATCACAACCTCCCAGCATTCCTATTCCTTCTTGTTTTTTTTTTTCCATTTAACTTACTAACATAATACGCATTTTATTTAGTCACTCCCTCCCTGAAAACTCCAGAGGAAAAGCCCTTTCCGTGTTTTGTTTACTGCTGTAGCCCCCGTGCCCAGAGAGTGCCTGTGACCAAGGTGCCTACTGACTGCCCTTTTCATAGCAAAATGTATATTCCTAAGCTTACTACAGACAGTCACTAATAATTTTGTCTTAACAAAAAAAAAAAAAGTGTGAAAGAATTATTAATATGAGATTCACAAGTCCCTGAATGAAGAATACAAATTTTGTCCCCTTACCCACTTTGGGAGTATTTTAAAACTTTATGTATGAATGGGTTTGAAATACAAAGCCTAAGAAAAAGGACGAGGACCGCCGGTCAGGATGGAGGCAGAGATAAACACAGTTCGACTCCTCACAAAACCACATCAAAATGACAACCAAACTACAGATCAAAGATCACTCAGAACTGCCAGAGACTGAGCTGAGTGGAAATCTGACAACTACAGAACTAAAGAAACCACATCAACCCAGAAAGGAAGGGGACCTGGAGCGGTAGAGGCACGGAGACACCAAACAGGTGGTTCCAACACCCAAGTGTGGTGGATATAAAAGTTCGCAAGGGGTGTCTTGGGAGCAAAGGGTCCCAGCTGCACACCAGGCCTCCCAGCCCAGGGTACCAGTGCGAGGAAGAGAAGCTCTGATAGCTTCTGGCTGTAAAAAACCAGTGGGATTGGAGCTGGTGAACAAAACTACTGGACTCCCTGGCAGTTCCTCTTAAATGGCCCGTGCTGAACTTAATTCAGACACACTCCCTCTGAGCTCCAGCAACAACAGGGTGGCAGCCTGAAAGGCACCAGTGGCATACGGGTAGGAACTGAAGTGTCTGGCATCAGGGCAAGAGCTGAGGGACAGCTGTCTCCCAGACAGAAAGGTGGGCAAAGGACACTGTGGCTTTTTTGAGCCCCCTCCCCCACAGAGCCACAGGAGCCATGTCTGAGACTCCATCAAACTGGCTTACACTGTTTGCACATGCAACTGGGGCTCTGCCCAACAACTTACGGGCCCACCCCCAGCCCCATATCTCGGGCTAAGAGGTCCCAGGGGCAGCACTAGCAGCAGCCAGCTTTGGATCACAGTTTGGCTGTGCCTGGGAAGCTCCAAGCCCAGCACACGTAGCAGCCATCTGCAGGCTGCTTTGTAGCTCGTGCAGGGTGGCCCCTGGTGGAATACAGGTGGTGCCTGACCCTGACCTGCACCACCTGGGAAACCCCAGAGCCTGAGCACCCCGTGGACAGCTGCAGACCACGTCGGAGCACCATCATCCTGCCCCTGCAAAGCTGATGCTCCACAGAGGGTAGAGGTTGGTGGTGAGTGGCCACAGCCAGTCCTTGCAGGATGTGGAGCATCCCATCAGTCTGGGTAAACCTCTCCCATAGACCTGCCAACAGCAAACAAGGTTCAACTACAAGAGAAGAGTGTACTCAGCCCACATGGAGGGCACACCTTGAGTACCCAGTTTGTGTGATAGGGAAGGCTGTGCCCTGGAGCCTACAGGCCACGCTACCAAGACAGGGAGTCACAGTGGCTCTACCTAATACATGGAAACACAGGGAGGCTGCCAAAACGAGGAGACAAAGAAACATGGCCCAAATGAAAGAACAGGTCAAAACTCCAGAGAAAGAGCTAAAGGAAATGGAGATGAGCAATCTATCAGATGCAGAGTTCAAAACACTGGTTATGAGCATGCTCAAGGAACTCAGTAAGAACCTCAACAGCATGAAAAAGAGCCAGGCAGAAATGAAGGATATACACTAATGGAAATGACCAATTGACAGGGAATCAAGAGTGGATGAAGCCGAGAATCAAATCAATGATGTGGAACATAAGGAAACAAAAAACCACCTAGCAGAGCAACAAGAAGAAAAAATAATACGGAAAAAGGAGGATAGTGTAAGAAGCCTCTGGGACAACTTCAAGCGAACCAACATTCACATCACAGGGTACCAGAAGGAGAAGAGAAAGGGCAAGAAATTGGAAATCTATTTGAAATAATAGTGAAAAGAAACTTCCCTAACTTGGTGAAGGAAACAGACAAAGTCCAGGAAGCACAGAGAGTCCTAAACAATATAAACCCAAAGGGGTCTACACCAAGCCACATCATAATTAAAATGCCCAAAATTAAAAACAAAGAGAGAATCTTAAAAGCAGCAAGAGAAAAGCACTTAGTTACTTACAGGGGAGTTCCCATAAAGACTGTCAGAAGATTTCGCAAAAGAAACTTTGCAGGCTAGAAGGGATAGGCAAGAAATATCCAAAGTCATGAAAAGCAGGGGCCTACAGCCTAGATTGTTCTACCCAGCGAAGCTATCATTTAGAGTGGAAGGGCAGATAAAGTGCTTCCCAGGCAAGAAAAATCTAAAGGAGTTCATCATCACCAAACCATTATTATATGAAATGTTAAAGGGACTTATTAAGAAAAAGATCAAAACTATGAATAATAAAATTGCAATAAACACGGAGCTATCAACAACTGAATCTAAAAAACAAACTAAGCAAACAAGAAGAGGGACAGAATCACAGATATAGAGATATATATTTTGTTGGTTACCAAATGGGAGGGCGGTTTAGGGGGATGGGTGAAGAGGTGAGGGGGTTAAGAAGTATAAACTGGTAGTCAGAGAATAACCACGGAGATGTGAGGTACAACATAAGAAACAGAGTAGCTAAAGAACTTAAACGCATAGCCCATGGACGTGGACAAAGGTCGGGGGACTGCCTGAGGGAAGTGAGGGGTGCTGGGGAGGCAAAGGGGGAAATCTGGGACAATTATAACAGTACAATCAATAAAATGTTGTTTTTAAAAGGATGAAATTTCAATTCTGTTACAGTGTTTCCATAAACAAAAGGACTGTGATTCGCCTCCCCTCCCCCATACTGCAGTCAAACAGAATCATCGGTACCTCCCACTTCCAGCTCTACAGGAGCGGCAGTGGCCGCACGCTTTTACTAAGTGCCTGCTACACGCATTCGACTCACAGTAATTCCAACGTGACCACAACTCTAGGGGGGAATAATAATTATTTCCCACTAGGTAGATAAGGATATTGGCGCTTAGAATTGTTAAAGTTTAGTATCTTATCCTAAGTCTCATAAGTAGGAAATGGCAAGGCTACGGTCTGAATTCATATGACTTTAACTCCAAAGCATACGTTTTCCAATATACAACACTGCTGCTATCTTTAAAAGCCATGAAAACGATACTGTTTAATATTTTTGTACTATGATTCACAAAGAAAAGAGTATTTCTGCTTTCAGGGGATCACGGCTATTCAGAAGAGAAAAAAAAACTTAATGCATTTTTCTCAGTGATGGGGTCAGGTTCCTGTTCTCCTGATTCTGCCTCTAACAACTGGGAATGAAGTTTGTTTTTCTATAGGGGTAATTTCTCCCCTGAAATTTTAGATGAAGAAGGTGTGCCTGTTAACATTCAGCACCTCGCGGACCCACTGTAAGATAAACATTACAGCATTAAATCTGAAAAAGAACATACTGTCAAATAAATGTAATGTGGTAAATATGCTAGTGTGAGATTTTTTTTCCCCACCCTGTGATTTTGAAATTTCTCACTTACAGTAAAAATCAGGAGTGCGTTCACGTTGAGAATAAAGAACTTTTCATAAACATACACAGACTATAAAAGGACACTAATGAAATCCTCTCTACTTACAGATGAAGAAACTGAGGCCAGGTCACAACCACAAAAATTGTGGGAGCAGGGCAATAACCCAAGCCTCCCAAGAGAATCCAAGTCAACCTTTTGAAAACAGCAACTTTCCTTTATTCTTAGAGAAAATGGGAAGAGGGAAAAAAACAGAAGAATACCTTATTCCTAAGACTATTCTAATACCTAACAGTGCTTGGCACAGAAAAGATGCTCAAGATATTTAAAGAAGCACTGTGCTTATTGAAACAAAGTCCTTTTGGAAACAAAATTTCTAGCAACTAGTCCTCTCCCTTCTTCACCTTTAATAACATTTGGAAGTGATAGATGGTTGAAAATTAAACAATCATTTTACATCAATTAAGCACCTATTTCTTCTTTTCATAAGTCTTTGCAGGGTCTGGAGCCTCTTGTGCCAACCTGAAGGTCTTCATGCCCCGCCCACTCCCAGAAATGTGAGTCTCTCTGGGTAATGGGATTTGTGCCTTTTTTTTTTCCCAAAAGTGTTAAGCCTCAATTATAATAACGATTTTCTGTAGCTGTCACTTTTTCTACACCTAAATGAACTCTGACATGATTTGTCCTGATGGCAAATATGGACCTCTGAAAATAGACCTATTTCATAAAAGGCCTACAAAGGCCAAGAAACTATATTCTATAAATAAAATCTCATTTGCTCTCTACTATTTCCAGCAATCTTAATCTGAGGTATTTGCAAAGATGTAGTCTTGCTCCACCGTTATATACGTCTTCCAATCACATTATTTGTTAGGCTGTTATTTTCTCTTTTTATGTCTCTAAGCACTAACCCATGGCCTCCCCTCAGTTCTCTTCTCCTCACTATACAAACATGCCATTCAAAAGTGAACATTCACTAGGTTCACTCCACACTCCAATCCATGCCCCATGCTGCAGCTGAGTGATCTGCCTGAAACAATCTCAACATGCCCCTCCTCGCTCCTAAAGATCCTTCAGGGGGTTCTAGTTAATGATATCCATGCTGAAGTATTTAGAGGGACATATACTGATGTCTGCATTTACTCTGAAATGTACTCTTTAACAGATTTTAGTTTAATTTCTAGAGAGAGGAGAAGGAAGGGAGAAAGAGGAAGAGAAACACTGATGTGTGAGAGATTCATTGACTGGCTGCCTCTCGTACACTCCCAACTGGGGGCCTGGTCCACAACTCAGGCATGTGCCCTGACGGGGAACCAAACCAGCGACCTTTTGGTTCACAGGACAGCACTCAGTCCACTGAGCCACACCAGCCAGGGCTCAAATGCATTTTTTTTTTAAAGGTTGCATAGTGGGATATGTGATAATGAAAATATAGTTAAATATTAATGGAAGAATCTAGGTTTGGGTATAAGTCTTAACGGTAAAACTCCTTAAACTTTTCTGTATGTTTGGAATTTTCATAAGATGTCAGAAAAAACCCTTCAGGGTTTCTTCCTGCTCATGCAGTAAAGGGCCAGCTGTGAGGGCGGTGCTGCCTGCCTTTCCCACCTCTGCACCTCCAGGCCAGGCTGCAGCTATTCGAGCTTCTTCCAGTGCAGCAGAGGCCTTGCTCTCTCCCAGCTCTAGATCTTCACACATGCTGTCACTTTTTTCTGGAATATTCTTCCTTTCTCCTCACCACAAGCGAGAGGACCCTACCTCATCCTTTCAATCTCATTTAGCTTCCTCTAGGAAGCTTTGATTCCGCAAGTCTGGCTGGTTAAGAGCCCTTCGTTACTCCCAACAACGCATCCCACGCTTAAGACACTTCAGTGTTGTGCCTGTGTGTCAGTGTTTTTATGCGTTTCCTTCAGCAGATTTTAAGCATGCCCCTTCATTCAACTAGTATTCTTTGGGTAAGGTGTCTTAACAGTAAAAGCTCTAGCTTTTAAAGTGCTTACAGATAAGCCATTATCTTATTCTTAACAGACACTGTGCCTGCTTGCTCACCAAAAACAGAAACCAAGTTGTCTTACCTCTTCGGGCTGCTACAATAAAACCACGTACCATAGGCTCAGTGCCTTTTAAACGACAGATACTTAGTTCTCACAGTTCCGGAGTCTGGGAAGTCCAAGATCAAGGCGCTGGCAGATTTGGTGTCTAGAGAGAGCTGACTTCCTGGTTCACAGACAGCCACCATGCCCTCACAGGGCCCAAGAGGTGAGGGTTCTCTGGTGTCTCTTTTATAAGGGTCCTAACCCCACTCATGACGGCTCTACCCCATGCTTTGGATTACCTATCAAAGGCTCCACCTCCTAATGCCATCAGTCTGAGGGTTAGGATTTCAGCACATGGTTTGGGCGGGGGTGGTGGTACACATTAATTCTATAGCACCTGTCAGATACATAGAAGATCCTTTACCAAAATTCATATCTTTAATCACAACCACAGTTGCTATTTTCATACCTAGACCTCATCTGTAATTGCTTGTTCCAGGCCTTTACCACAATTTGTTAAAACAATTCATCATTCATGTTTATAAAACTCAAGTGGCTACCTCTCATCAATAACAGATCAATTAATAGTACAAGGTCATAACACATACCTCCTTCACTAAACTCAGGATAACTTTCTAGTCACTGGACTGAGCTATTGGTACTCAGCTGCCCTGCCACAGCCAAGATGAATGATGTCTGAAGACATTAAAAAGCACACCATGAATAACCCTCTCTCTAATCTATTATGCAATTAGAAGAATTTTTAAAATGTTAAAATTCAGGATGGTGGTATTTGGCATTGACAGACCTTTAGAAGTCATCTTTAATGACCAAACCATTCAAGAAACAAAAGTCACTAAATTCCAAGTTATATTTGGAAAACACATAGCAGTTAATAGTTTCAGGATTAAAATGAAAGAAAAAAAAGGTACATATGTACCTCATTGGATGCAATTAATATACCTTTAAAGGGACAAGTAGGGCAATGCAGCCTGTGTGGCTTCAAACAATGGTGAAAGAATTCACACTCCTATCATCTATAAACTGTAAGAAAGTTTATCTTCAGTTCCCTGGCCTTCAGCTGGCAGTGAAACACACATACCAGCTTCACATGTGCCAGCCAAATAGTTAATGATCTGTAAACATACACTTACACCAGAAGAGAGAGTTCCTGCTTAAACAAACTACCGTGAAAGTCCTACTACAATGTAAAGAATCCTTTAGTGACGGTGTTAAAATTATCCCCTAAATATTTTATCTGAATTTGTACTTTTATATTAAATTTTCTTAAAGAGGGCATATCTTTAAAACAAATCAAAACATTTCATTACATCAAATTCGATCATAATAAAGCCATTTTCATGTCCTCATCCAGGTGTTGGGAAACTTTTCCTGTATAGGACTAGGCAGTAAATATTTTAGGCTATGCAGGCCAACATAAGGTATCTGTCACACATTCATCCTTGTGTTTTGTTTTTCTCCCAACCCTTAAAAAATGTGAATAAATAAACCCCATTCTTAGCTTGCCAGCCACACAAAAACAGCCTATAAGCCAAACCCTGTCCCAGTGGATGGACCAAAGGAAGAAAGATTTGTTAATCAGATTACAATGGAATTCTCCACAGCAAATAAATCTGTATATCAAATTATCTGTCTGAACCTTGTCCAAATAAGTCACTCTTTGTGAGCAAAGTATGAGATCCAAGAACTTAACTTCAGTTTTACCATAAGGCATTAACAGCCATCAATTCTCACTTCTTCTCAGCTCAAATTGAAAACCAAATTGATTACAAAAGGACATCTCCTTAAACAAAGTCACCAAAACTGAGGAGGAGTAAAGATGTGCTCATAATACTGTTTTTTACCTCTCCAACAGATTTCTAATTCAACAACAGGATGTAATGTCCATAAACTTTAAAATGATAATTTGATTAACAGATTAAAAATGAGACGATTTAAAAGATATAATTTCTAACTGCAACATTGGCACCATTATTTGATTAAACCTGGACAAGTCAAATATTTCCATTTGTTCCCCATCTTCTAAATAGAGGTGGTAAAACCAGACAATCTCTATGGTGATCGATTTAAAGTTCTATGACTATTATTCATTTCTTCTTGATTAGTGATACACTAGAAATAAAAGTTCTTTATAAGAAGTCATCAATGTTTCAAAAAGACATAAGAACATTAATCACATGAAAATGAGCAAAGTGAAATACTTAAGTACGTAATGCATTAATAGCTATCTTGAACACTTCGATGTACGCTACTGTTTGAAGTGTTTTACAAACATCTCATACAATCGTCATGATAATCTTAAAAAGTAAACATTATAGTCTGAAAGATTAAGCAGCTTGCTAAGGAGAGGTCATGAGCTGAACCCAGCAATGCTCCTAAATATTACAGACATTGCCCTTGTGCCTGGAGTAGCTTCTAGTCTTGACCAGCTCAAGATAAATAGGGATAACAAAAGGTACAATTAAGCAGTACTCTGCCTCCCTTTTCTCCCCGTTTCCCCTCCCGTTGTCCTGGAAGACTGAAGTACTGTACTCTTCTTGCTTTGCACAGCGTTGTGTGCTTGATGCCTGCATTCTACGCTGAGCTTTGATTCACATTTCCACACCTCTCCTGGATACATTATGATTCATAGCATCAAGGTAATTAGAACAGAGAGAATTCTAGTCTGCCATATTCCTTCTTTATCTAACTGAGATATCAACATTGTAAAGTTGACATTCTCGAGTTGGCCTTGAATGATGTAAAATAAACCATTTTATTTAATCTGAAAGCTCTGGTGACAAGAGCCATGAAGGGTCTTCACTGAACTACTTCTGAGCTCAGACTTTCTATATGGCCTTCCATAGGTTATCCGGAGGACCCAGGCAAGGTGGGGGCTTCGGTCTGCTCCCCATCTCACAAAGAACATCTCCCTCCTTGCCTCGGCTGGCTGGGAAAGGCCGCTGTTAATCAGCTGCAGTGTGTGCACCCAGTGGTTACAGATAAACATTTATGCATGCCTGTTCAAGACAACATCCTGCCAATATGTTAAGGAGTGCCTATAGATTGGAAAGTCAGACAAACCCAGTTTTGAATCCTAGCTCAGCCGTGTAACCTGCAGCTCAAAATTCTCTTCTGCAAAATAGTGAACATACTACATAATAAAACACCTACCAGAACACCCAAGTAACAGGCATAATACATGTTCACATTCTACCGGTTGGTCAAAACCCTACCTTTGAAAATCATCATTCAGCAATCCACATTACATCAAAAAATAAGAACTTGTCCTTTATCATTTCCCTCACTGTCACAGGCTAGACATGAACTGAAAACCATTGAGTTTAATTCAATAAACATTTACGAAGGCCAATAAATGCTAATCCCAATGATTATTAACAGTTCCTACGCTCTAGAAGGTCAAAGTCACACTAAAACAATAATTCTCAATCAACAAAGATGGTATATATTTTACAATTAAACTGTCTTTAAATTAAGATTGCAATTTTTAACCGACCTACCAGATGAGCAGAGATTAAAGTAAATATCCCCTGTATTGGCAATGGTGCTTGGCACACAAGTACTTTTATGTACTGATGGTGGGAGTGGAAACAGCACAGCTTTCCTAGAAGACTGTTTGGTAATACCTAGAAAGGCTTAAAAGATACATACTCTTGACCTAGCAATTTAACTTACAATAATCTACCAATCAACTAATATTATGCTATAGCCATTAATGTTATTCAGTCACTGAAAGGGAGAAATTCATATCTACTGTCACAGAAAAATTCCTCTGATACGTAAAGTAAAAAAAAAACAACAAAAACCCCCCTGATTTCAAAGCAGTATATAAGGTATGAGATATTCTATATAAAAAACAAATATACCCATAGAAAAAATAAACACTCATTATCTCTAGGTGGTGGGATCATACATTTTCATACCTTTTTCATTTTTTCTCTCCCTAGCTAAAACATGTAATACTTTTATAATTTAAAATTATGAGTCCCAATTTTGAGATAAAGATGTTCTAGACATAATTTCTTTTAGTTCTTTTAATCCCATGAAATATGAAATAATGTCAATTAGCAGATCAGGAAGCTGTTACTTGCCCACAAACCCTCAGCTTCAAATGGGAGGAAGAGCTGACTCCCGGACCTGGATGCTCTAGGTAAGGACTCCGCCGAACCTGAGCTGCGAGGTCCTTTTCACCAGGTTTTAACTACTGCATGTCATTCCTTTGTCCACAGCCCAGTGTTTTCTCCTCCCCGCTCTAGTTAACAAAATTTTATTCAGAGACAACCTATTCAACAAAATCTTATGTGCCCTTTTTACCAATTATTTCATACTGACATATTTGATTTTTACTTTTTAACAGGAGTTTATAAGCTCCTGGAGGGCAGGGACCGAGTCTTAGGACTGTTTTTCCCATATGACTCAGCAAAGTATTTTAGGTACAGCACGTTCTGATAAATGTTTGATGAATAAATGAATAAAGAGGTAATTTGTGAGGTCTTTTTTACAGCCACTGCCCTGATTTTACAAATAAAATAAGGCTCCAAAAGGTTAGTTCATGGGCACTCATTAGTAACAGAGCCCTATAGTGAACTTGGGTCCTTTCTTTTTCCGGACTCAAGGCTCTTCTCAGTTTTGCATTTTCAAAGTGCTTTTGCTGACATTCTCTCATGTGGACTTCACAGAGGCTGAACTACCACTCTGCCTTGACGATCTTTAATCCCAGCTTCTCACGAGATTAATAGTCTCAGACTGAACATTCTCGTTTTCTTTAGAGTCAGCCCTCACATGGAAAACCATCCACTTCCTCATTAAGTTACTTCTCTGAACAGATCTCTAGTTCTGTGTGTATCTTAGTTTCCTACTTGCAATAATTCAAGCATAATAGAAGCTAGTTTTATTCCTGAATAAGAAAGGATGCTGTTTCAAACATATTTTCTAAGGAAGCTCAGCATTATGTGGGAGTTTTTTGGTTTTGTTTTTGTTTTTTTGGCTGCTCACTATCCGGGAATAGTGCCTTCAGGGAAAAATAGAGAGGGTTCTAGATTTCTTCCCTGGGTACAATCAAATAGCCCACATCTACAAGAAAATACTTCAGTAATTTAAATCCACGTATGTCTTCAAAACGTTTCTTTAAAAGTCAGTAACTCAAAAGCTTTAGAATTTTTTTAAAAATATAGACTGTCATATCAGACAAGACTTTAGAAACCACTAAATCCAAATATCTTAATTTATAGATGAGAAAGGCAAGACTTACATGATTTACAAAAGGACCAACTAGTTTTCATAATTCACATTGGCCTCAAATCAAGTACTATACTGATGTCAGATCTATAAGCCAGGCACTGCCCAACTTTCCATAGGTATCTTAGCAGACAATGAATTCAATCAACCTAAATCAATGAGATTTTTTGCAAGGACACTGATACATCAGAACAATCAGATAAAATTCCTTAATAACCGCTAAACACCTTCTTATGTTTCCTACGAAGAAAGCTCTCTTTTCCTCTAGGGAGACAGCCCACTGTATAGGTTAAGATATTAATATTGACTCGGGGTCCAGGCTGCACACTTTAGAATTTTTACATTTTCTGGCTGTGTAATCCTAGCACAATTTACTTAACAGTTCTGTGTCCATTTCCTGATGATTATGGAAATAATCAGAATATGTAAACAATCTTACATGGCTAGTACGTGTAATTGTTCTGTAAATAATAGTTGTTTTTGCTATTCTAATTATTTTCCTTATGGAGTTTTTTTAATCAAAAGAAAAGTAGGAAAGTTACCAGGATATGAAGAAAGTGTCCTTAAAAGCAGCTATGAAAATATAATTACAATCACTGTAGTAAAAACTGATTTAATGTAAAGGGTAAAGACAAAAAAAAATGTTCTTAAAAGGACAATTTATGAGTTAAATTCTACTTAAAATAGGTGCACACGCAAAAAAACATGCAGAAGTTTTGCCTTTAATATTAAAAACAAACTTTACTGAAGTTCATTCTCAATGGTTAAACACTAATGTCATAGTGTTTTGGGGTTTCACTAAGGGTCAGGCCTAGGTAGTTAATACAAATGTCATGGACAGAGTGGGGTCCCTTAATAAGCTATATCTTAGAATTCCAACAGATATATGGAATTCAGTTTCACTCAAAGATAGCCTTTTAAAAAGTTATGCAGCAGGAAGAGTACATAGCACTCTCCTTTGTAGGAACTAACAGAACACAGGATCATTATAGCTATGTGACCTTGGAAAACTCACTTAAAAGGTCTCTAAAATTCATGACCTCATCCAAAAACTAGTGCTAACATCTATCTACCAGGTTGAGTGGTGGAAGGAGGAAGGAGGTAACTAAGATTTATATGAAAATGCTAGTCTTGACCCTTTTCTCCCATGGGCAATGGGAGAAGAAGCCAAGGAGCAAGCTACGGTTAAACTGTAATTTGTGTCTGGGGTACATTAAGCTTTTTTTCTTTTAATTAATTAATTTATTACTTTTTTTAGAGAGAGGGGAAGGGAGAGAGAAAAAGAGGGAGAGAAACATCAATGAGTGGTTGACTCTCGCACACCCCCAACTGAGGACCCAGCCTGCAACCCAGGCATGTGCCCTGACTGGGAATTGAACCAGCGACCCTTTTGTTCACAGGCCGGCACTTAATGCACTGTGCCACACCAGCCAGGCCTGGGGTATACTAAGCTTTGATCACCATTCCTATTCTAGGTTGTTTCTGGAAATGTAAAACCTTGTTATAGTCTCAGATTTGGTTTTTAAATGTGCGCCTCCAGAAATCACCATAATCCACGACAGGCATATTATATTAGGGCCAACCATCCTCCTGTCTAGCAAAGAAACAAAGAAAACCACAATCCCTATTTATACATTTACTCCCTCAACCAGCATAGACTGAATTCTGCCATAATATGTGATGGTAAAACATCTTTAAGAAATCTTTAGAGGTATTTTAGGAAATAAATCCTATTTATATAATCAGTATAAAAAATCTGTTATTAGCTTCTTCCAAAGCTGAAAAGGGCTGATGAAAATCCCAACAGTCATCAAATAAAAAATTTTAATTTCAAGCTTGCAAAACTTGATACTAGATGGAGTTTTATGAACTATTAAGGTCATAAGAAAGGAAATTTAATCTATCCTAAGTATGAAAGAATGGAAGAGTCTGAGGCCTCTAAGTACACTCAGTCACATGCACTGACCCAGTGTCAAAAGTAGGTTTTTTTAAAAGTATGGTAAAAAGAAAAAGAAAAACATAGTGCAACTTCAGTGCAAATTAGAAACATCAAGAAATGAACAAACTGTCACTCTTGTTTCACTACAAACAGAACCACCTAAGTAATATCTGATATACAGGAATAACTGCAAGGAACTTATAAAATGGAAACAAAATTCAGGAATCTTATCTTTACAATGGCAATGTTTGAAAAGTCTTATGTAACTTCAAGTAATTAAAATATGAAACACTTCGATGAGGTCACATTGTCTTAAGTCCACTTAAATTTACTACTCAACAGTAACTTGTTTAGTAAATTTCAAACATTTTCTGGAATATTTTTACTTTTGGATCCTCATCTATCCTTGCCCTATAAATATCACTGATGTAGGCACTAATTCAATTTTTTAAAAGAGAGTGCTGATCAAGTATTTCCTAATCCAGGTAAGTCAAATCCATCACAAAAAGTCACTGTGCTGTTATCTCCTGACCCTAGTTGGTAGGCATTATTATTTCTATAATATCCACTTTAAAAATGAAGAAACTGAGGTTTACAGATGTAAAGGAACTTTCTTAGGATCATTAAGCTAGTGTGTGATAGGGCCATGACTGAACCCAGGTTAATTTGCAGAAGGTACTTTCAATCACATTAAAAACAAAGGGAAACACTAATTTTTCAACTAGCTCCATGTATCTTTAAAGGATGTCAAGAATCACATTCTAGCTTGTCAGCAGTTTATGAAAAATAAATAGTTCGTTACTATCGAAACACGACTACCTATTAAATTCAGACCCTGTAAAATAGATTTGGCTTGTTCCCTATTTTTAGATGCTCATAGCAAAAATAGTCTTGATATTCAATACCAAAGTTTTAAATTTTAACCATCATCTTGTAAGCCAAATTGCAATTATCTCACATTTAAATACGTATGAAATATCTCATGTAAATGACTCAGGAGCTAAGCCTGCATGTATATGAACCTGTGAATTGTTGTCCCATGCTGTCCTCTGCCCCACCCCCCAAATCAGTAAAGAAACAAAAATACAAAACTTCCACAGCAGAGGATATACAGAACCAGAAGAATTGAGATATTAGACCATTCTCCTTATTACATCTATTTGGCCCGAGGGACTGAACTAGAAAGGTGGTCTTACAGTCCTTTGTAAATTTCAGGATTGTGACAGTTAAAAAGGCAGCTGCAGCACAAACCCATTGTACGCGAAAAAGCTGAATCAAATAACATTTATCACGACTACCAGGTCTCATTTCTAGCTTCTCTGTCAATTATACAAAGAGTCAGCTATTAAATATTAATGAAATGCCATTTGCACTGGAGCTCTTGAGAAGCAGCTTCCTGTTAGCGATTTTTGTTATGAAAGAAAAACATCCTTATTTTCTAGGTAAACCCCAAGCCACTAGAATCCCTCAGACGGGCTATCGCGTATCTGTCCTTGCCAGGGGAGGTTGTCAGGGCCTCCCCACATCCAGGGAAGGAGGAGCTCTGGAAAGGCCAGGTCCCAGCAGGTCCCCGGGCAGAGCTCCCGGTTCCGTCTCCCCCAGCTGTCAGCGACAGGTCTTGCGGCGCAGCGGAGCGGGGCGGGGCCAGGGTCCGCAGTCCGCACAAAGCAAGGCGGCGGGCCGCCGAGCCGCCGGGCGGACCGGACCCCGGCTGGGTGGGGGCCGGGTAGGATGGGGCGGAGCGAGGCAGGGGAACACTTACCCAGCAGCAGTACGTTTTTCCCCGCGGGGAGCTTGGATCTTGAGCGGGTGGAAACCTCGCTGAGGATGCAGGACCTAACGGGGAGCAAGGCGCACGCTGAGGCCGGGAGCCGGGGCCGCAGCGCGGAAGGGATGGACACGGCCTCGGCGCGCCTGGGCGGGGGCTGAGGCCCGGGACCGAGCTCCGTTGGGCACGGATCCCCAGGCGTCCGCAGGGCCGGGAGTGCTAGCGGGGACCCAGGGAGGGGTGGGGTCGTTACCAAAGGTTCTGCCCATCCTCGTCGTCTCCTGCTGCAGCGCCGCCGTTGCCCGATGTTAGCTCGTTAGCCAAGGAGCCGCCCGTGTAAGCCGAAGCTAATCCGGGTGGAGAAGAGCCGTAGGAACTGACTCGCCCCACAGCCGCCATTTTGGTCGGGAATCACAACACTCCCCGCAAAGCTGAATGAGGCGGTGGCTGCCGCGGCGGCGGGAACCCGGATATGGAGAGTCCGGCGCACGGGAGCGGGGCGTGGCCTGTGGGGGTGGAGCCCGGGCCCTGCTAGGAATGACGGAGGGTGCGAGCACGGACTGCGCGTGCGCTACAGGCTTGCGGGCGCCGGAGGAATGCGCATGCGCATAGGGGCGGGTAGGCTGATCTGCAACCTCAGCTCGGCTGAGCTCAGCATGTTGAACCGCCTCCCAGCGCCCCACCCGCTACCCTACGCTACAGCGGGGCGGACTGGGGTGTGTTAGGTGAGCAGTGCCCCCTCTCAGTCTTCAGTCGGGTCCACAAATCCCGCAGCCGGCGTGAAATTCCTGCCCTGTCATTGCTGTTCCACCATTCAAGCTAAGCGCGCGTCCCTCGCCTCCGGGACTTCACCGGCGCCTAGATGGAAATAGGCTGCTCCTCTACTAAAGAGGCCGTTGTGGCGACGTGTTCCTCAAACCTTTTTCCCTCAGTAGAAGCAGGTTCCCCCAACTCCTAAGCAGCTACTGACAGGGCTTGTTTTAACGGTCAGGATTTTTGTATGAGACGCTCGGTATGAGATTCGAAAAGCCCCACTAGGTGAGTCATTCATCCATCCAGTCAACAGACATTTATTCAACACTTAAAATGATAGGCGCACTTGGTGCTGAGAATACACGGATGAAAAAGAAGTAACCTAAAATAGCTCTAAAATAACCCCCGTTTCTATCAGAACTTTTACTGGTTAAATATATTTGAATGTCTGAGTCCCATGTCCAGGACGAGTTGTCGGTTTTAAGGCTCCATCCTTCTACACTTGCAAGAGCAGTTGCTTAAAATAGTCTGGCCTTTGTACATTATCACTGTCAACTCATATTTGAATATCTCTCGATAATATATGACCTCATCAGTGCTGCTAAGCTAGTAAGACGATCCACAGCTAAAGAAAGACTGTGCTTGCTATACATTGCAGTTAGACGCCTAAAAGGCTTTGGAGGCTAGCAGTCTGTTACTGGCTATGAAACTTTAGACAATTTCCTAAACCTCGCTGAGTCTCATTTTCCTTTGCTGTAAGATGGGGATGAAAGGACCTAGAATTATGAAAATTAAATGGGATGATTCATGTAAATGGCTTAGAGCAGTAACTGCTTTTAGTACTCGATACGTGTTTATCGTCAATGACTGATGTTTTGCTTTACCTTTCAAACTGTTAATATCTGACCAAGTCCTGGAATTGATGGGCATAGTGAACTGCAACTAAAACTCTGTTTGTATGATTAGGAAAGGAACCGGAACTGTATCTTGGGATCCCAGGTTTTCTATGGTGACAAGCAGGATGGGGACTCCCAGGAAAATCTGGGACTTTAAGTCACTGCTGTACAGGAGAGCGGTATACTGCACTTGGTCTCTCACAGTCAGTTCACAATCTGTACAGTTGATCACCCCTCCTGGACATCCTACTTCATGTGGCCTTCAGCACACCGTGTTCCCTTGGAGTTTTTTCCCTGCCTCACTTAGCTGCTCCTTTTCAGTCTCCTTCACCATTTCCTTCTTTTCCTGACCAATTAAAGTTAAAAGACTCCAGAACTCAGCCTTTGTTTTTCCTCTTTATCTACCTTACTGACTTAGTGATCTCATCTAGTCATATCGCTTTAAATTCCATCTGTATGATAAAACTCCCAAATTTTTTTATTTTTCCTTTTTATTAAATTTGTTGGGGTGACATTGGTTAACAAAATTATACAGGTTTCAGGTGCACAAATCTACAACACATCACCTGTACACTGTATTGTTTGTTCATCACCCCAAGCCGAGTCTCCGTCAAACCCCCGAATTTATCTCTCCAGCCCAGAGCCCCATCTGGAACTCCAGATTAGTACATCCAACTGCTTATTCTACATCTCCTTGGAGCTTGGATGTCTAATAGCAAGTCTCAAACTCAGCATGCTCGAAACTGAACTTCTGACCTTTCCCTGCAAAAGCTCCTTTACTCACTGCCTTCTCCACTAGGTAGCAACTCTTTGCTGTCCGAGTCTTTCTTGGCTTCTCTGTTTCTCTCCCACCCCACATAGAATCCATTTAGCATCCTGTAGCCTCTACCTTCAAAATATACTCACAAGCCAACTTACCATTCATCCACTGATACCACCTTGGTCTGAGCTGTCATCTCTTGCCCATATTACTCTAAAAGGCTCATCAACATGGAAGCTAGGAATCTTTAAAAAAAAAAAAAATTATAAGCCAGATCATGTAACTCTACCCAAAACCTACAGTGGCTCCTCATTTAAAAAATTTTTTTTAATTAATTAATTTACTTATTTATTTATTTATTTTTAGAGAGGGGAAAGGAAGGAGAAGGAGAGGGAGAGAAACATCAATGTGTGGTTGCCTCTCGCGCATCCCCTACCGGGGACCTGGCCCACAACCCAGGCCTGTACCCTGACGGGGAACCGAACCCGTGATCTTTTGGTTCTCAGGCCAGCACTTGATCCGTTGAGCAGCACCAGCAAGGGCAGTGGCTCCTCATTTTAATCAAAGTAAAAGCTAAAGTACTTACAATGACTGATAAGGCTGTACAGATCTGGATCCATCGTCTCTCTGATCTTTTCTGCTCCACTCTCTTCCTGATTTCTTCCAGATAGAGTTCTGGTTCCTTTCCTAATCATACAAACAAACACCCAAACAAACAGAGTTTTAGTTGCAGTTCACCAGGCCTATCAATTCCAGGGGTTGGATAAAGGACTCCCATCAATTCCAGGGGCTGGATAAAGAACTGTTGTTCTTTAAAAACATTGTGTTTCCCTCTGCTTTTGCTGTTCCCCGTGCCTTGAAAGAGGTCAGGAGCTGTCCACACTAAAATCTTTCCCCAGAAGGCCAGTTGGCTAACTCTCCTCCTACAACATCTTTGCTCAGTCCTCAACTTCTTCATGTGGTTACCCTGACAACCAATTTAACACTGCAGCTTGAACCTTCATCCCTGGAATTCCAGATTCTTCTTATCTTGCTTGCCTTTTTGTTTTCCATAATATTTATTGCCTTCTAACATATTATAAAATGTACTTATTATTGCCTTCTAATATAATATAGAAGTTACTTATTTATTAGAACTTCAGCTCTGTGAGGGCTTCACCAATATACCCCAAGCACTTTGTGCCTAGAACATAGCAAACATTCAGTACTGTTTTGTTGAAGGTATGAACGAATGAACACATTTACTCCTTGTCACCGGGGTTCTAAAATTTCATTATGATAATGATAAGGATGGTGATGATGCATGTGTGTGTTTTAAGAGAAGTGGGTACAAAAAAATTCTTGAACACCTGAAAGCAGGAGCTCTCATTTACAATGTATTAACCATTTTTTGATATAAATCTCTCAAATATATTATACATTCTCTTGCTACTTTAACAGGCTGTATAAATACAGATTTACTTTTAATTGGAAGCTCTGGGATTCCTTCGGTTCATCAATAACAGTACCCTGCTGTCATAAAGAAGTGCTTAGATCCTACTGGAATACCCAGGGGTGTACCCCAGATGTCTTTTTAAGCCTCGTTTCTGGTTCAGCTGAGCCTCAGGGCCTGGTTGTGGGAAACGGAGCACTAGCCAGAAGGGAGACAGCTCCGTCTCTCTGCGGCTCTCTGTCTGCTGGGGTTTCACGTCTCTCTCCCCTCTCTGTCGACCGTCATCCTTTGCTTACTCATCAGCTTCCTGAAGGCCACAGTTGGGTATTTCTTTATCTCAAGAAAAGTGATCATTTGGCAGGCACAGGAGCTTTGCAGATAACTGGTTTGGGAGGGGAACCTTTTTAGGGCTGACATGGAGGACACAGACTGCCTCCTCTTTTTATTAGGGATGCCTCTGTCTGTGTTTGAGAGTTGGAACAAGGCAGCCATCCCTGGAGCTGCTTCCTGTTCTACCAGCTCCCACAGGCTGCCTCCAGCAGATTTTCAGATAAGACTTCACCCACTGTGCCAAATGCTGGCAGTCACAGTGGATATAAATGCTGGCTGAAACGCCAAAACCAAACGAAAAGGAAATAAGCAAGTAGATGAGTGGACCCTTAAGGTTTGACACGATGAGCAACTCAAATAATAAAATAGTGTTGGAAAGAACTTCAAAGGTTAAATAGCTCTCTCCCCTACACAATATATGACTTTTTTTTGTTGTTGCATTCCCGACATTTGAGACAAAACTGTGATGTTAGAATTGGCAGAATCCTTGCTTACACCCTTTCCCAGCAGGAGATCCAGGGATCCAATTAGTGGGAAAACAGACTCCCAATGTTGCTTAGTTTTGCTTTCCTTTTAATTATATTGATCTTATTCTAAGCATCTCCTCAAAATGAATGAAATGACACTATGATGTACACCTTAAATGAATACAAAGTAATATTGAATGTAAATTGTAATTTTAAAAAAATTGTTTAAAGAATGAATGAAATGATGAGTATCTAATTGATTTTCAGTCATCAGTCCCTTTAATTACAGACCTAACCACCTACCCCTCATCTAGAATTTTTATCAAGTAAGCCCTTACAGAACTTTGTATCTTAGACCGAAAAAGAGATGGGGAACTACCTGACTTATGAAGATAGCAACAAACTTTCTTGGTGTTTTTTTCCTCCTCACAGGAAACAGTAGAAAGAAAATCTGTATTTGTGGGTTCAAAATGAAATTCACCCCCTCCTTCTTAAAAAAAATCAATGCCTGTGTATGCATATATGTGTATTTGTATGCAAGCATACTTTCCAGTTAAATTTTACAAAGAAAAAAAACTTTATTAAATATACATCATTGAAAACTAATGTATTTTTTGTCATTTTGAATAAGGTAATAATTAGAATTGTCTCTTTATTTCAGACTGAGCTCATCACCACACTATAAATAATTCATTCCTGGAATGTATATGATGAAAGAAAGAGTAACAACCTATAAATCAAGTCACATTCACAGTAGCTTCAGTAGACAACCAGAGAAATGCACAGGGAAAACAAAGAGACTATCTTTTAGACTAGAAGAATATTTATTCTTCATTGAAGTGTTTTAATTATCTACTTATATATTTTAAAATACAGTATAGATAGAATTTTTAGAATACTTAGTGTCACCATTGTTTTAATCTGTTTTTTTAACACTGAAAGGAAGAAAATGATGCACTGATTAATGTATCGTTAGCTGGGTATTTATTACATACATTTTTGGAGGTTCTCATTTCCTTGTAATCAAATACTCTGAAGTTCAAGTCCATTATCTTTTTTTAAAAAAAATTTGATTTTAATGCAGCTTGCTTCTTAGATTTCCAGTGTTACGCTCTGCCACCCCCCTTACTTCCTAAAGGAAAGGATGCCCAATGACTGATTTTATGGATTGAGATGTGCCAACACTAGGTTATAAAAGTCATTCAGTTTTTCTCCTTTGGCAGCCCTATGCTAGGCAAAATGGAAAAAAAAATGAAATTCCCTCACATTTTTAGAAATGTGCTGTCTTTCATAGCTGCAGGTGATTTCATGTTTCTAATAATTTAGTCTACTTTTAGTCTAGAGTGAATTGTGGTTTCTTATTGCTTTTGCTAAAAGTAAGCATAGTATTAGGAACTACTATATCCTGCACCAACAGAAACATTATGTTTGTATTTATTTTCCCACATAAGAAAGAGTACAAAAGAGCTGCTCAGTGGGAAATTTCTTGTAAGCAAAACAAATCAGTTCTTTTACACCATATAAAATGAAAGAGTTGTTTATTTGAAGGTGTTTAAGTAGATTCTAATGATCTTAAACTTTTTACTACTAGGAAACATAAAGTTAGAGTTGCCTCGTAATGTAAAAGTAAAATCGAGAAGCGGAACATCCGTTCTGTTCCTTCCTCAGTAAATCCCAGATTGTCGAGGACTCAAGCTCGTGTTACATTTTAGTTCACCCTTTGGTAAATGAGGAATCGTCAGAAAACCTACTAGAATTTTCACCCTGATATATTTTTATTTGGATACACTGACCTTGGTCTAAGAAGCGTATGGGCTGTAGGGTCCCATGGTTTTAAACTTCGTTTCAAACAGCAGCACTATTACATTGAGCCTGACATTGGAGACTGTCCCTAAGTATTAGATTAAACAATGTTAATGACAAATTAAGCGATGTAGACGGCTAATTTGCATTATTTAGATGAAATAAAATGTTTGCATTCAGTGTTTGGAGTGAGGTACATGGAGTCATGGGTCCAGGCTCCAGAGTCATACCGACTGAGTTCACATTTAGACTCTGCCATTTACTGACTCTGTGACCTTGGTGTTATTTAAGTTCTGGAGCCTGAGTGTTAGGGTTGTGAGGAGTAAACAGACAAGTGGTGGGACCTAAGTCAAAGGGGATAGAATTTCTGTAAGTATAGATAACCGAGAAAAGAAATTAGCTCCTGAAGCATTTTATTTTACTAGTATTGTTTTTGCCTGTTTCTTAGTGTGGAAAATTTCAAACATTACAATAGAGGGATGGTATAATGAACCCTACATACCCATCACTCAGCTTCAGTTACTTGGCCCATCTTATTTTAGTTTTGTTCGCATCCTTTCCCTCCATCTCTGAATTATCTTAAAGCAAGTCCAAAACATGATATCATTTCATCCATAAACATTGCAATACATATCTTTAAAAAATGAGGACCCTTCCTTTAAAAATATAACCATAATAACATTTTACTAGTCATTTCAAACAAATATACAACTATTTAATTTATAGTAAATATTTAAATTACCATCAATTTTTACTGCAGTTAACGAGATATACTTGTCACATAGAATTCAAAATATCCCAGCACTTAAGAGCAAAATAGATAGACCTGTTCCCTAAACATTGCTGTTATCCAAGAAAGCAGAACAATTCATCTTGTCTGCAAGACTGTCAGTCTCAGCATCTCTCCTCTCGCTGCCCCTGCTGCTTCCTAATAGGCCTGCCAAGTCTTTGGTGTCAATTCCCTTTCCACATTGTCCTCTGTGCTATGAGCATTCCCTGCTTACTTCTTTCTAGCTGACAGCAGGAGAGTTAACTTTTCCCAGGAACAGGCCACTTCTGGCAAGCTGATCAGAGTTCTAAACTCTCACAAAGAGCTTAGAGTTCTAGGATCTCATAAAACATTAGAGCCGCAAGGAACTTCATAGTTGAGCCACTAGCTATGAAAACTGAGGGGCAGCGGTGTGAAGCGACTTACCCTGTCTTGTGATTACCTAAAAAGCTCTAAAAAATAAGGACAAAATATCGCACATCTAATCTGACCTTTCTATCGTCATTAAATTTCAATCGATGAGTTTTATCTCTTATTTTACTACATTTGGTTGGTCTCTCTAATTACCTGCTAAGGGCTAAACTATTCTTTTTTGGCTGGCACATTTCAAAATAGACATGTTTAGAGAAAAAAAAAGTCATTAAAGAATGTGAAAGGCTTTTCAATATTGTCTCATTGAAATCTTTTTTAAACCCATATAAAATTTCCATTTCAATTTCTAATTATAAAATAACTATATAGGTACACAAAATATAATATAATATACATCTATTGATACATTAATGCACATTAATAATATAAATACTATGTAAAAGTAATATAATATAACCACGGAAAGTCTTTCCCTCATAAATTTATAAAGAAAGCCCACTCTACTCTCATTCTTTTCCAAGCCTTTCTTCTTTAGAGATAGTCTTTATCTTAAAAATAGGTGAGTTTTAGCTCTGGCTGGTGTGGCTCAGTGGATTGAGCCAAGGTTAGGTTCCTGGTCAGGGCACATGCTTGGGTCAAAGGCCAGGTCCCCAATTTGGGGAGTGTGAGAGGCAACCAATCAATGTTTCCCTCACACATCTCACACCTTGATGTTTCCCTCCTCTTTGTCCCACCCTTCCCCTCTCCCTAAAAATAAAATCTTTAAAAAAAATTGGTGAATTATATTCTTTGCAGATATATGTTCATACATTCAATTGTTTTGTTATGTTTTAAATCTTAACATGAACTATATATTATGTGTACATTTTGCAAATTGCTAGTTTTACTCAATATTTTTGAGATCAAGCCATGTAGATGTCCAGGTGGATCTTGGTCATTCATTTTGGTTTCCTTGTAGAATTCTACTATGTGAGTTAACCACGGTTTACTTAATTCACTGTCCCTCAGAGCAACAGTTAGGCTGTTCTGTTGGACATCTTCTGTTAGGCTTATCACGGGGCACTGTATGGTTTTTGCAAATAGGCTAAATGGGACCTTTGTAAATATATTTTTGATTCACTTATTATTTATTTATTATTGTTAGTTAATATAAAATAATAAATTAAGGTTATATAATTGTGCGTTGCTGGTGTTTTGGCATGCTCTTACTGTTGTTACGTCAATCCTATAATCCGCCAATTTTGCTGAACTATTTTACTTATTCCGATAGCTTACCTACAGAAAATCTGTAGATTTTCTCGTGAGGGAATGAATGGAAATCAGGTTATTTAGCTGCCATTCTCCTTAACATTTCTTACTGTAACAAGATAAAGAAATTTGGGTTTATCAGAATTCTAGGAGGAAGGGTGGCTGAAAGCCAGAGAAACAGATGGCTTTTTAGGACTGTTCCTCTTAAGAGAAGCCACCAGGGCTGTGGGACTGCCCACTAAACGCTCCACACGTAGAGAGTGTGAGGATTTTTGGAAGGGATATGACATGAGGAATGAGATGGAGGATGGTTGCATAATCTGTAATGTTATCCCCCCCTCTGTGTCTTAACAGCTTTCGTAAAAAGAGAAAACAATCACATGCTTGGTCTCATTGATGTTCTTGCAGGGACCACTAAGGAGGTGGAGTTTTGTATCCAGGCACGACAGGAGAACAGTAGAACTGAAGCTGCCTTGTAACCACTGGGACCAGGATCTAAACAAGCACAAGGAAGTGGAATCCGAAATCGCTGGGCAGATTTGGCAGCTGCCCAGCCTCAGGAAGGAGAATTTAAACTAAGTGTTTTAAACCACGAAGGGTAAGAAAGCCCCACAGTGATGGTTGGGTTTTCACTGAGAGTCATCTGATTGCATGTTCCCATGCGGAGAACACACTGTCAGAAGAGGAGTCACTTTTTTCCCCAAAACTTATTTTTTCACGTTTTCAGTTTGCTAAATCTTTGACCTTCCTTGAAATTATTTTGTGACATGAAGGGCATGAAAAAAGGTATCACCTTCAGATTATCTCCTTGGAGACTTGTCATAAGGGCAAAATTCCATCATTAGATTCATTTCCTCAGGGCCTTCCACACATATAACAAATTATGGCCTTATGTGATCTGCGGAAATAATAAACTAATATTAGATAACAAATTAATGCTGGGATAGACTAATTTATAGCCCATTGCTATCAAGGAGATGAGATTGGGGGAGAGCTTAGGGTTTAGTGTGAAACTACCTGGGTTGAATCCTCGGTCTTCCACTTACTATGTGACCTGGGACCATTACTTAACTTCTGTGTGCCTTAGTGTCTTCGTCTATAAAATGGAGGCATTAATAGTAGTACCTACCCCGTAGCATGGCCCATAGAGTGGCTGCGAACATTGAGTTAAACTTTGTTGAGCTCATAGAACAATACCTGCCACATAGAAAGTGCTGTATATTGTTAACCATATTTCTCATTACAGAGAAAGCAAAATCCTGAAGGAATGCCCCAGGGATCACTCATTTTGAGGGAATAATGAGATGGGGAAAATCTACCCACAGTGTATGGATGAAACCAAACAGTCAGGACAATGGAGGGGAGGGTCATTTATTGTAAGAACTCAGGCTTTAAAGAGGAGGTGCCAAATAGAAATAGTTTATCTTTGGAAGTTTTCCATAGGACAATGTCTAGATGCTAGGTCCTGGCATTTGGGGAGTTAGAAAAGTTCTCCATCATATATGCCTTCCATAGTAGTCATCTTTTGCCGCGATAATGCTGCATAAAAAGGCACTCCAAAACTCAGTGGCAGGCAAGACTGAGCATGCATTTGTGGTGTTGGGTCTACAGATCAGCTGGAATTGGTTCCAGACTGTGGGTCTGCTCCATAAGACTTATTCTGTCATCTAGGCTGAGGGCTAGTGGCTGCCTGGGCCATGCTCTTCTCCTGGTGGAGGCCAGAAGCTTCCAGAGGCCTGAGTGTAGAACTGACATGCTATCAGTTCTGCCCACATTCCACCGGCCAAAACGAGTCACATGGCCAGCCCCACTATCCGTGGGATGGGCATATTAGTTACCCTCTCTGTGTCTTAGTTTCCTCATCTATAAATGGATGTGTTAAATACATGCTCACAGTGCTCCTGGAGACTGAGTAAACGAAGTGTACGGAAGGGTTTTGTAAGGTAGAAAGCATAATACAAATATTACCATTCATCACTCTTGTTTGGAAAGTATTCTTAGGACTCACAAAGCCCTAGTTTCATCCAGATGTTTTGTTTTTCGATTCAAATGAACATTTATTGATCCCATATGAAGTGGGAAAAGGTTAAGAAATGCCTTTCCCCCACCTGTTTACAATTCCCTTCACCCTTCACTTTCCCCTCGACTGGGTGCATTCCATGTTCTCACTAGTTTCCTGTGATTGTGCAGTATGGGTATAGGGATACCGTAATGGTAGGCTTGTTCGGAAGCTTGGACTCTTCTTAGAAAGTGGTGGGTTGCAAGTGATGACTATGGCTCTTGGAGAATTTTCTTCATTTTAAACAAGCACTGAGAAGAGCTCATAGCTTCCTGTGGAGCTGCTGGGCTGGTTTGGTGCTCTAGTCATGATAAACAGCAGTGACATCTGAATCATTTTCACTCGGAAACTCGGTGTGAATGGAATTGTAATGGACTGTGGCCTCAGTAGCTTCTTCTACAAAGCTGCGGGTGCTTGATTCCACATCAGTAGACAATTCCAAAGCCCCTGTGTTCTCCAAATACCTGTCAGTGGTCAACTCCAGTTCAGCGAACTCTAGGTCAATGGTTGACACTAGCAGGTCAGTGGTTAAGTCTAGGTCAGTGGTCGACTGTAGGTCAGTGGCCCATTCCAGGAGTAGTAAGGGGAAAGTCACAGACAGGGAAGATAAGGCAGAGAGGATCAGGGCCTCATTGAGCATGGTGCCGGGGGGAGGGCAGGAGTCTCGCAAAGGTTAACAGGAAGGCAGACGGGCCCTGCATGTAATCCAGACATCTAGTCCTCTCTTCATCTTTCCCAGTCTTCATCCGTTTTCTTCCCTCCCTGCAGAGATCCTCAAATGTCCTGTTACATTACCTTAAAACCCATCACAGAACAATGATTTGCTTTGCCAAGTCGAAGACAGCACCAAGTCATTGCATAATCCCCTCCAGAATTCAGAGTTCCTGAGCAGCTGCTCTGGAGGTGGATGAAAATAACCCACCATTTCAGTTTTTATAACCCGTTCATGAGTGCGAATGATATTTTTAGGGCACAATAATTTAAAAGCTCATGGTTGCCTGGGGGAAAATGTCTTCTTAGCTTTAGGGAAATGAAGTGGGTTCTGTCTTTTCTTTTGCAACCAGTGTCCAGAATGAGCTCTTTCTTTTCTTTTCTTTTCTTTTCTTTAAGATTTTATTTATTTATTTTTACAGAGGGGAAGGGAGGGAGAAAGAGAGGGAGAGGAACATCAATGTATGGTTGCCTTTCGCACACCCCCTACGGGGGACCTGGCCTGCAACCCAGGCATGTGCCCTGACTGGGAATCAAATCAGCAACCCTTTGGTTCACAGGCCAGCGCTCAATCCACTGAGCTACACCAGCTATGGCCAGAATGAGGTCTTTCTTTGTAGTAACAGGAAACAATTCACTGCTTACTGGCACAAGAGGCTTTAACTGGTGCTAAACATATCCAACTTAGAGAGTTTCAAACCACTGCAATTTAGGGCACCTTCATGCTTTGTGGCCTATGCAGTAGATGAACTTAATATCCCTAATACCGCCTTGGTTTGGGGGGATAAAGGTGATGTCTTTTGTTCCAAATGGCCCAAGAACATTGTCAGATATGCATGGAGCGAGGTTCTCTTAGTTTGGACTTCCCACAAAAGCAGACCCTGTGGCAAGGATTTGGGCGCCAGTAGTTTGTTCAGGACCGCAGAAAGGGAGTGGGGAAGGGAGAGGGAGAGGGCGGAGAGTCAGTAAAGCAGATGTGAATCAGCACATTTCTGTTGTGGGCACTGGGGCCTGCTGAGGACTCCCTGAGAGTCCGCTGGAACACGCCTCAAAACTGCGCCACGGAGGGATGAGACAGGGTATTTATACACCAGCTCCCACCCCTCAGTGATTGAAGGCTGCTCCTGAGACATTAACTGACACTTCTGGCCTGCCCTGGAGGGGACTGAACAACCCTACCTGCAAGGCCAGCGAATATCTCAAACAGAGAGGCATAGGAGGCCTTTTGACTCTTACAAGAGTCAAAGTCAGGTTCATAAACAAGTCAAGTGTTCCTCATTTGAAACACAGAGCCTGTTTTTCTGAAAGACCATTTTGGCCTTGTAAGGTCTATTTGCCTTTGAGTAAGGTAGCAGGAAATCCAGCTGGAGCTACTAGCTGTGGAGCAAAAGCAATTAGGATCGAAGCCTTCACCATTTGTAACTCCTGTCCCCTTCTCCAGCTGTACTCAGAGTAAATGCGGCCATCCTCTCCCTGTAGAGTCAGCACAAGTCTGTGCGGAAGATGACGCCACTGACAATCAGCAGAAAGCTGAGATGACAGCATTTGCAAGAAACAGGGACGAGCAGGGCTCAGACTTCATCATCCATATCTAGACAATGCACAACAATGTCGATTACCTATGATGGCCATGAAAATTGAATCCAGTGAGTATAAGATGTCTAGCATACTGCTGGGTACCCACCTGAGAGCTCTTGCAGACAGATCAGAAGGCCCACATATGTACTGTTTTAATTCTTCTCCCCCCCAAAAAAGAACACTTTTGGTTTTCTTTCTGTTCATAAAAATAATACATACTTCTGGTAATTGTAGAAAAGTTAGAAAATACAGAAAAAGGTAAAGAAAAGGAAAATCACCTGTAATTCCATTTTATGATCATTTATAAATATACACCATAAATAAAGGAAACAAATTTATAAATATATAAATAAAATTCAGATTTTTAATAATATAATCCTATATTGGGACCAGTTGGGATCTTTCTACATATATAATTTTGTATTTCATTTATCACACCATGATATCAACCTGAATAAAGGCAATAAACTGGGGCAAACTCAAATGACCAGAAATTGAGTTGATTTGGGAATGGCAGAGGAATTGCAATACAGGAAACACATGCTGTAGCGAACTACCAGCGAGTCTGTTGAGGGCACATGTGGGGTGGGGGGCTGTGTTCATGGTCAAGGAGTGCAGAGAGAAGGAAGTCCAGCCAGAGTCCAAGCATCAGTTGGCTTGAGAGTGGGGAGGGATTTTTTAGCAGATATTCATTGGCCAGGAGAGAAGCGTCGTTCTTCTGTAAATCAGGCTTTCAGTTAAGTTCATTCTTCTGAGGGCACATGCCTGAGATCCTCCATTTCACACCCTCGAGTTCCCCTGTAGGTTGGGACCTTATCACAGTGGGCTCAACAGATTCCGTATGCCTTTGACAATCCTTGAAAATGTTTCTGTTATCTCAATCATACTCCATTATCTGGATGTGCCATAAACCATTTGGCCATTCTTCTGTCAATTTGTGGTAAACACCTTTCCATGGGCCACTTGACCTCTGGGCATTTTGTCAAAATGTCCTCTCAGGTGCGGGATTACAGAGTCGAAAGGGAATAAGGACTAAAGTCTGGGGACAGCGTTAAGGGGCTGCCGACTGCAGGCACTCCCTGGTGGAAACCGGTGACAGAGACAACTCTTGTGAGCTGCTGCATTGCAGGCCAGGTATGCCAACATACAGCATCAGAGTTCTTGAACTTGGAGGAGCCTTAGAGATGACCTCTGCCCACACCCTCTTTGTTGTTTTTCAGACAAGGAAACTGAGGCCCAAAGAGGTTGTCACTTGCAATTTTTGGCAATTATTTGCCACTTCTCCTGGCACACATGTAAATGAGTCCTTGACAAGCCTCTCTGAGAGAAGCACAAACAGGCCAGACTTGGCCAGGCCATCAGACTCCAGGCTTGGGTTGTTTTTAGAAATTAAATTACATCATGATGCAGAAGATGGAATGATCAGACAACTGGCTCCCCAGCCAGAAAGGAGGCTACATCCTCCTGGTGCTGGGGGGCCTGAAAGGGCCCTCCTTCCCATCAGCTGACTACACATAAAATAAAGTATCTTTTCTTACTTTTGGAAGAACCACGAGGTTTGGTGGAGTACGTAGGAGCAAAAATAAACCAGAGGGAACACAGCCCATTGGGTCAGGCTAAGTCGGTGAAAACCACTGTGGGAAAGGTAATGCACTTTGGTGAGGGCAGCTAGCACTTCCCTTATGTGTTGAATGAAGACTTGGACTCCAGGTATGATGTATATTGCAGGCACTGTCACTTCCACTATGAGCCCCCACCCCAAGCACTATTTGAGGCTCCATTAAAATGAAGAGATTCGGGAGTAAATAACCTTTAACCCAATGAGAATCCCCCTCCTATCATCACTGCTAATCTTCTGACGTGTTGATATTTAACTTTACCTTCTACTACCGAGCTGCCAGCACAGGCAGCTGGCAAGGCTAACTAGCAAAACCTTTCTAAATACTTCCCTTGCTTCTTCTCCCTGCGGGCTTGGTGGAGTCTTCTGTTCTGGCAAGGGGTCAGTTAGAAACGACACCTTTTTAAGCAGGCGGAGTACCCTTTAAAAGTCAGATTTGACAAAAGAACAAGTTTCTGAGTCGCATTCTGCCACAGGGTGGTTAGCACTTCACTAAAGGCCCGTAGTAGATGGACCAGTGAGGACAGTCGGCTCTCCCCCAGCTTCAGAGGGCAGATCCTGGCTCTGCCGGTCTAGGGTGGAGTATGGGTTTCCTGTGGCTAAAATGCCTCCAGGAGATGTTGGTGTTGCTAATTTGGTGACTACAGTTAGCAAGGAAATGCTACTAAGTAGCAAAGGAGGTGAGTGGCAGACCGTAGACATCTTCCTGCCACTCTGAAATTCAGCAAACACCTCGGTTTTTCTAGGCATTGCCTCGCAGCCGAGAGCCTGAGCTTTGGGATCAGAAGGAGCTGTGTTCTACCTTTGCTCTCCAACCACTGGGTGTTCTTGGGCAAGTAGTTTAACCTCTCTGCGGCTGTTTCCTCGATTGTAAAAAAGTGGGTGACAATAATACCTGCCTCACTGAATTGTCCAGGAGATTTTGTGACTGTGTGTGAATGACGGCCTAGTAGAGTACCTGGCACATTTAATAAATAAAACACCTCAATAAATGGTGCCATGTCTTCCTATTGCAAGGGTGGATTCAAGAGACCTATGCCAGAGCCTACCCTCTTCAGCTTCTCCAGAGTCAAAGTGAGGACGAGGCTTTGTTTGTGCAGGTCCTTAGCTAATAAAGAGCAGTGCTAGTGGGTGTGCTCCTCGTGTTCAGTTTCTCTGCTTTGATGCCACCCTAGGGCAAAATGAGGTAATGCTGTGGCGTCTCAGAGAGGAGGCCTTTTCCTCATTAGCGGCCACACCCTTAGATATTAAGGTGCTTTTCATAGACCGTTTTCTGTTATTAAGTTCACGTGACACCTTTGTCCGAGATCCTTCTCAGTGGCAGAAAGTGAAAACATTTCACAGTTATTATGGGTTCAAATCCATTTCTTCTACACACACAAAAAGCATTTTCTTTGGGTCCGTGTGCCGCATTCCTAAGCCTCCGACCTTCCCAGACTTCCTAATTAAATTGCAGTGCCTGCAAATCCTTTAAAGGGCTTACTCTTTTTGCTTCAGCTTTCAAAAGTACTGCAGAATAACTATAGACTGCTGCTGATAAGCAGAAGATAGAACTACTTAGCTTTTTTCCTCTGGGTTTCTGCCAGTTTTGATGGCTACAGTTAACACCCACATGCTGCCTAACTTTTACTGACGATTCAAGAGAAGCCACCACCAGCCAAACCAGTTGTGTTGTGCCTGAGAACATCCTTCTGCTGACCTCATTTTCTATGGTGACAGCAACAACCCTATTCCTGGAGGTGAAATGACTGGCTTTGTCTCTCAAGACACTTGGGAAGAGTTGCTGCAACAGCATGTATGGTTTAATTCATTAATTTATATCCCCAGATTTATTTCTCCTTATTGCTAGGACTGGTTCATTTAAGCAGTGTAAAAAAGTCTATATCTTGAGTGCAGTCATTTCTCTTCATTTTCTCTTCAAAATTCCTAAATTACAACTGCTACAATTTCTAACTTAGATCAAAGTTGGGCAGTGGGAGTATAGAGGATAGAGTTGTTACGAAAGACGAAATAAATGGAGTTCGGCTGAGATTTCCCCCATCTCTGACTTGGGGAAATCAGAGATGGTGCCCAAAGGTTCACTAGCTGTGAAAAAGTGGTCACCAGCCTGATGTGTATTTCAGAGACCTCCTACTTCAAGTTGAATTAACGTTTTTACCTTAAAGCTATTTAACACTAATTAGTGTGTTAAATGTTTTATATTTAGGAAACAAAGATAAGCTAATTAGTTGGGGGGAAACTTTGATGAAGGAAAAGTATGAACAAAAGCAAGAGGCCCTTCAATTTGTTTTCCCTCCAGAGGCCACACATACTCAATTGATAGCGAAGAAATTCGTCAGGACAGGGAAAGAAAGGAAACAAAATTTTACTGGATTCTTGGAGTCCCTTTCTCTCATTTGAGTGCTCCCAGGTGGTTCTCCAACTCATAATTGTTTATGACTCCTCAGTATTAACTTCTAAAGAGTTTAAGTGTTCATTGCTAATGCTGAATTGTTTGACTTGCTTTCTTTAAGCGGTATGTGTTTACAGGCATACCCATATGCCATGTTTGATCAGGTTCAGAAGGTAGAGGTGAGGCAGGGCTACACTTAAATTGTTTCTGCGGTTTCTGGTAAGGAGCATGGTCTCGGATGCTTTGGTGTCCAGAAGCATGTTCTAAGAGGGTGTAGCAAAGCATTGGCTTTTTGTTTTGTTTTTGTCTTTGTTATTGCAGATCTAGGAGGTGCAGCATTACTCCGGAGCTGTCACAGGTAGCAGTAGGAATGTCCTCATCCCTGGACTGCATCTAAGGTAGTGTGTTATGGGACCCACAGTAGAAGCGGCAGCTCCCTGCTTCCCCACTTTATGGTGGAGAGAACAGCTCTCTTGGTGGGCTGGTTCTATCATGTTACGAGAGTTCTTCCAGGGGGCCCAGCCTAGAACTCATCCCCCTAGCCTTTTCCGCAGTTTAGTAAGCACCTATTCCCCCTACATTAAATCCCTTTTGGCTTGAGAGAGACTTAAGTCAGTTTCTGCAAATGAACTCTTAGAGATAAGAATGAAAAGCTATTACAATTTTGAGGTAGCAGGATGCTAAGACGAGCTGTTCACACTGTAGAAGATAAACTGAGGGTGTCTGAGTGGATGTGGGTAAGTCATTTGGGAAGAGTTTGGGGTCCAACAACAGGGACACAGGCTTCCATGGACGTGTCTGAGCAGGGTCGAGGCTGTGCACCGCTCTGAGAAGGTCCAGCTATAGTCTGCCACCAATGATCAGAGATCATCTTAGTCTCTGATGGGACAGGTGACAGGAGGGCCAGTTGGTGAGGCTAATCCCAGTGAGAAGCCACAGAATTATTGACTGGTGAAAGGAAGCGAGAAGACAATCTTTCTTTAAAAGATAATTTTATTAGCCTTGGCTGGTGTGGCTCAGTGGATTGAGTGCCAGACTGCAAACTGAGGGGATCGCTGGTTCAATTCCTAGTCTAGGGTACACACCTGAGTTGCTGGCCAGGTCCCCAGTAGGGGGCACGCAAGAGTCGACCACAGATTGATGTTTTTCTCCCTCTCTTTCTCCCTCCCTTCCCCTCTCTAAAAATAAATAAATAAAATCTTTTTTTACAAAAAGATAACTTTATTAAGGTATAATTTACATTCCAAAATTTTCATACACTCTGAGTGTATAATTCAATGATTTGTAGTACATTTACTGAGTTGTATAACCATTATCACAACCCAGTTTAAAAACATTTCTATGACTCCAGTAAGTTCCCCCTTAGAAAAGAACCTTTTCATTGTTCATTTTTAACTTTTATTTTGAAACGATTTAACCTACAGGAAAATTGAAGTAGTACAGTGACTCCTATACACTTTCATCCATGCTCACTACCTATTAACATTTGACTTACTTGCTCTCTCTCTTTCTGTCCATATATATGAAATATACATTGACTATTACTATCATTATTATCAGTAGTAGTAGTAGTTTTAATAAATCATATGAGAGGAAGTTGCCGACATCATGCAGCTTTACCCCTAAATACTTCAGTATGTAGTTCCCAAGAACAAGGACATTCTCTTAAATGACCCAATAGAATAATCAAATGCTGGAAATATAACATTGAAATAATGATATTATCTCATATACAGCCCATATTTAGATTTTTCAAATTACCCCATCATGTCCTTTACAGTAATCTTCCTCTCCTCTCACTCATGATTCAATCCATAATCGCACACGTTAGCTTCCCTAATCAGCAGCAATTTCTCAACTTTTCTTTCTTTAAAAATCTTTCACGAGCCCTGGATGGTGTAGCTCAATGGACTGAACGTTGGCCTGTGAACCAAAGGGTCACCAGTTCGATTCCCCAGCCGGGGCACACGCCCGGGTTGTGGGCCAGGTCCCCAGTAAGGAGACGCATAAGAGGCAACCACACATTGATGTTTCTCTCCCTCTCTTTCTCCCTCCCTTCCCCTCTGTCTAAAAATAAAAAATAAATAAAATCTTTTTAAAAAGAAAAAGAAAAGAAATAAAGCTTTAAAAAAAAATAAAATCTTTCATGAACATCACACTTTTGGAAAACACAGGCCCCTGCTTGTTTTGTTGTCAAAAGGAAGACGATCTTAATTCAATCACTCTGTTGCCTTAATATTCCCATTTTCAAGCCTGTACATGTACCCAAATTATATATATAAAATATATATTATTTATATATATGTATATGTTATGTATACATGTATGCAAAGTACTTTTCTCTTTCCCGCAGAGGGCTGTTTAGTGAGGCAGCACGTATTTACTGCGTGTCTAATCTGTGTTGGGCACTATGCTAGGTACTGGAGGCCGCGAACAAGACAAACAAGTAATGCTCATTCCAAAAGTTAAAATAGCATATTAGTTGAGTCTTCTGGTTGGAAAAAAGAAAACAGAAAGCTACTCTAGCAAATGTAGGCAAAAAATGAGAATTTACTGGAAAGCTACTACTGAAAGAGTTAAATACCCAAGCCCTGGATAGAGCAGGACCAGGTGTTCATGGGCCTTCCCCTTAAGTCAAAATGGTGATTCAAGTCAACAAATCCCAACCCCTCTGCCCCTTAGTTTAAGTTTCGTATTTCTGAGGAGACTACCTGATTGGCCTGGCTTAGGTGAGGTGCCTAGCCCTAGGCTAAAAATCCATGATCAAAGTAATAGGTTCCTGTGGATCACACATGACTGAGAGGGACCTACCCCTATGTATTTGAGTCTTTCCAGAAACTGGGAAATTTTGTGAATGGAGCAAACATGGTGTCTCAGTCAAGCTGATACTTCAAGTGCCACAGAGGGTCGCTCTAGCCTGATCCCAGAAAGCAACTCTGGAGTGTAAGCTCTGCTGCATGTTTCTCCCAGCAAAAGGCAAAGGAGCCCTGACTGGTGTGGGTCAATGTATTGGGCACTGTCCTGCAAACCAAAAGGTCACCAGTTCAATGCAGGTCAGGGCACATAGGCCCTGGTTGGGGTGTGCAAGGGGCAACTGATCCATCGATGTTTCTCTTGCATATTGATGTTTCTCTCTCTCTCTCTCTCTCTCTCTCCCCCCCTTTCCCTTCCCTTCTCTCTACAAAGAAAGAAATAACATCTTTTTCTAAAAAAGGGCACAGGATCAAAGCATGGCTTAGTTACTGTTTAAAGGCCCCGGGGGCAAGGCCCTCCCTCCTCAAGCACTCCTGGCTGTCTGTGCCTATGGGCTGAGCAGCTGCCGAAGAGCTGCAGGTGCTGACTATTGGAGGTGAGACCAGCCAGAAAATGGGGCGGGAGATGGAACGCGACATTGTCTGTACCAGTGGAACTGGGGCAGCGGCTGCTTACCTACTGGCTCAAAGTATTTCAACATTTTAACAACCGATGCAGCCAAAACACTGTTTGTCAGCTCTGACGGTGATACAGTGAAGAATGTGGCCTCCAGGGAGTGAGAGGGTCTGAGCAATAATCCACTTTCTTCAACCAACTAGCGGGATGTCAGTGGAAAGTCCCAGTTATCTAAGGTATTAGTTTCCAAAACTATAAAATGAAACATTTGAGGTAGGTGACTTCCTCACCAGCCTTCTATCATTTCCCCCACAATGACATTAAAAAATTGTCTTCATCATGTCCAGATTGTACCTAGATTTTCAGATTCAAAGGTTTACATGAAGTGGACAATCGGCTTTTCTTTCCCTTTGCTTCTAGAATGTAACCCCGCCCTCCCATTTGTTGAGCTCCGTTTGGGGGAATCCCTCACATATGTGGTCTTGGTGGAAAGTAGTGGCAACTTCCTACAGGAAAGGCCCACCCTGGTCACCCAGCACAGACAGAGAACTTGAACATGCTGGATCAATGAAGTGTTCTCTACCAGAGTTTGGAATTCGGAGTGCGTGCTGCCTGGGGGTCATTTCTTCCAGGCAGCATCGGCTTGCTAACTATACTCTTCTGAAGCGTGGCTGCCGTTGGGGTTTCTGATATCCAGCCCCTGGCCCCTTAGGCTCTACCTTTTCCATAACTGGCCAGATAGCCTGGATTCCCCTGACATCCTTCTCCTACATTCCCTTTTTCTTAGTTAGTTTCCACTGTTGGCAGTCAAGAACCCTGACTGATAAAATACAGCGAGCTGACACTATTCATAATATTCGATGATTTCAAAAAGCCTTCAGTAGTGAACCACTTGTAGTGGTGTGGACAGCAGATCCTACTATTTTCATTCTGATATCATTGGTCAAGAGTTGCTGACATGTCTCTTTCCATCTCTAGAGAATAAATGTCTTGAAGGCTGGGACTGTGGATTCTTCCACTGGAGTAGCTTCGTGTCTATCAGAGACCCTGGCACAAATTAGGCTTTCACTAAAGAGCACATGAATAAAGAGTAACATATGGCACAGACAGGAAAAAAAAAAAGGAAGGGAGGAGAGTTAGCATGCAATTTTTTTCCAAAAGCCTTTTCTGTGATTTTGTACACAAACACCCAAACAGACAATTTTGTTGCTGCGGTTTCAAATATTAACGAAAACACTCTTCTGTGTGCTCTGTTTGTTTGTCCAGCTCTTTATCCAATAATAGTTTGTTTACCTATGTGCCATGACCTTGCTTCTAGGCATAAGGGTGAATTTGCCATAACTATTATTTTAGGTGATGTTTACATGCAATTTTTTCTTTAGCTCCTTGTCAGTGAAATACCTTAATAACCAGAGGGTCAGAATCTGAAGCAGCTAAAAAACCAGCACCTTTGCTGGTTTTTAATCCATCCCCACTTTTGGCAGGGTCCAACAAAAATATCCCAAACAGATGAAAACCTATTTGCTTTGAAGGCACACAACAAAGAAGCTGTGATAGATAAAAATAGCAAAATGTGCACCAAGCCACAGAGAGGTTTCTGCTTATACTTTTTTAAAACCTTAAAAGATGAATTCATTATTATCCCACAATCTTTTGAGTCAGAAAATGACGTGCCTGATTATTCTATAAAATTAAAATGACAGCATCCTTGGAGAGACAGTCGCCTGGTAACTCAGACTAAAGGATTGTCTTTAGATTCATCTGGAGTCATGTGTGTCTATTTGGGTTTTTCTGTTGAGCTCATTTCCTTCACTATAATAAAAAACATGAACAATTTTGGGATAAAAATTCCACTCATAAGAAAAATTCTTTTCCTTCAGAAGATATTTTTATTACGAAGTACAGCTGTCTTCATGCAGTTGAATTGCTCTGTTTTCAGGATTGTTGCATGAACATATAGGAAAAGATACGGGAAAATGCATCAACGTATCAGAAAAGGAAAAATGACAACAAAGATGAGGTTTCAGATTGAGAGGTATAGTTTTGAGGCTGAAAGCCAGACACCAGCTTCCTAAGAGAAGAAACTAATTCAGCATCTTCCATAGGATCAAAGTAGAATTAACCAGTTGAGAGATGCTTTTTAAACTCCTACCTCTTCATTGAAGCAAGAAGAGCTCACCAGGTAGGCTTTTTCTCAGTAAGTTCAGAAGCCCTGAATCTACCCTCTTGTGAATCAGTGATCTGTTCCCTGGTCTTTTTTCACTCTACACTTAGACAAAAGAAAATAAGATAATTGTGCTACTATGACTCTTTATGTTATAGGCAAGAGAACCTAAGTGAGATACCTTATACGAAAGGGAAATTGTTGAAAGGATTGAAACACTGACAAAAGGCTAACTAAAAATCTTCGAGATGAGCAAGAACAAAGGTACTAGAAGCTAAGAGGCAAGAACAACAGAAAGGCTGAGAAGGAGAAACAGGTTAGCAGTATCCTGTGAAAAAATAAACGAACTCCAATGAGCTCTTCTATCTCTGTATTTCTCACTTAATATTCATGATTCCTAGAGAGAGGGTCAGATTGGCTCAGTCTGGGTCACATGCCTAGGCCTGCTGTGCCAAAGCCACGAGAGGAAGGGTCTACTAGAAGGGGCCCTCGCAAACCCCTTCCAGCTTCTGTGCTGGAAGGGCAGGCACCTAGGTTTACAGTCACATCAAGACTGTCCACAACAGGGTGGCAGGAAGGTCATTACCCAAAAAGAAATTCTGCTGCTATTAGGAAGGGACAATGAAGGCTAGGAAGCCAAAAAATGTTGACCATTGTCTTAGGTTGGGTTCCCAGAAGCAGAGACTGAGGCAGGGGAAATATTTCCCAGTTAAGGTAGCTCCCATTGGCCAGGAATAATTCTCCAGAGAAAGGTACGGGTTTGAGCCATTAGCAGCAATACTTACAATAGCTAGGGATGAGGACACCAACAGAGCAAAGGGGATCAAGGCAGGGCACCAACAGTGTCTACTACAACAACAAAAATGAAGGCAAGGCACTTGGATTTGATTCATTAAGTCCAGGGTTTCCCATCTATAGACTGGAACCACCAGTCTATGAAATACATCCTATGAGAGGGATTGATCATTTATTGTGTGGCTATCTCATTGGGGAAAATAATGTAATTAACAGAAAGATACCAACAGACAGACTAAAACAATGTAAAACTTTCTTTAAAAGAAAAAGATATGGAAACTTATGGATATAGTCAAAGGACAGAGGCTAAAGGAGAGAGGATTACAGAAAGATCACCGAAAAAAAAGTAATAGACAATGCATTTGAAGTAATGCATTAAAAAACAATATTAAAGAAGACTTATGAACCTAATGGGGAATTTGGGAGTAATTACTGATTTGTGCATAATAAACTAAGCAAACAAAAGAGAGGCTATTGTCAACTTCAAGAAAAACAAAAGGTTGTACAGGAAAGGAAATCTAACTATGATTAACAGCATTTACAATATTAAATGATTGTAACATTTAATTAACATTAATAATATGGGTAAAAAGTCTATATTCTCAATGATCGAAATATAAACATAAGTAAAACTTGTAAGAGATATCCCTATCTATCTGTCTGTCTATCTATCTATCTATCTATCTATCTATTTATGTATCTAGCTATCTACCTATGGAAAAGGGTATTAAGGGAAGTGGCCATTAAATAGAGTTTGATCCTTATCTTCCGTAATCAGAAAGTGTGCTTGGTATTTGCCTATTTGCTCTCAAATTCATTCCCTTTCTTCTCTTGTACTCCTGTTGCACGTGGCTACTTCTGTAAATTACCCTGACCTTGATGACTGGCTTCTGGCTGAGTTCAGCCAATGCAAGTACCAGGAGATCGGAGAGCAGGAATGAAGGAGAAGCCAGGATGCTTCTCCTTCCAACTCCGTCTGCCTTGATGGCTGTTTCTCCTCTGGCTGCCACTGTCTGTGACCGTTCTCCTCCCCGCGCCTGCCAAGCCGTCCTGCCTGGTTCGTTGCCCCCTCTCATGGCCTCTTTTAACACTGCCTTTTTCCACTGACCCATTGGCCCTTGAGGTGGTAGTGGCTTTCTGAAGTTGCTAATCTTAGGGTTGCCTCCCTTCCCCAGGTTTTCCTTCCAAGTCTGCTAATCCAAGTTGCTAGTCAGCCTCAACACCACTGACATTTCAGGCTGGGTGACTCTTTGCCGTGGGGGTTGTTCTGTGTATTATAAGATAATTAGCAAGATTCATGGACAGACTACCCACTAGATACCAGCAGCCTCCGCCCCACTGTGACAACAAAATGTGTCTAGACATTATTAGAATATTGGCAGATGTTCCCTGGGTAGCTAAATCACCGCCAATTGAGAACTACAGCTCCAAGCCCTTAATAGCTGTATTGCATTTTCTCTGCTAAGTCATCTGATGAGGGTTTTATTTCTCTGACTTGAAACCATCTGATTCAGAAAGCTATAAATTATGTCTAAATTTGACAAATCAAGTATTATCATAGTAAGCATATTATTTAGGAATATGCAACCAATAAAAGAATAAACAAATAAAAGTATTTATTGAATGCAATTGCTTCTAAAGAGTAGGATTAGATGGCAAGGAGTGATTTCAAACTTTTTAATATATATATTTTTTAATGTATGTATATATATAGCTGATGAAAACAAAACACTAGGAAAAGAGAACATGGACTATTTGGTAATTCTATTACCAGGATAGGGAGTTTTAGAGAGATGCTCAACATTCTTATTCTCATAAAAGTTTAAAGAAGTGCTTATTCTGATCGTTTGTTTCTAATCTCGTCCAAAGCATATTCTCTTATATTTTCCCCAGAGACAAGTGTGGCAGTCATCCAGCTGAATCATATGTTTATTTCATTTTCAAGATGATTCCAGGCTGCCTCTTCTGTAATGGTTCTGGGTGGAGAACTGGTTTACCTGGTTGTAATTATGTAGGAGTCAGAGGAGACGGAAAAAAAAACAAAAACAAAAATGTTGTGATAAAGATCATATGAACACTGAAATAACATTAGAGTCCCTGGATCTGCATGGGTTGTCTCCCTCCAAAAAAGAGGGGGCAGAGGGGATCAGATCTTGCTTTGCTGGTGAATGTCAGTGATCCCATTTTACTAACATGCCTTTCCCCAATCTCCATCCACCCCCTTCTCCCATCCATTATAATCTTCAGCTCTAGCTCATCTCCACCTCCCCCAGCATAGCAATTGAAACAAAACCTTGGGACTAAATTCTTGATTTGTTTGATTGACAAGTTGTGATTGTGTTCCAGTTGTTTTGGAAACGCATTCATCTGACATGTGACCAAATAATAGAAGGCGGTTTTCAACCTCCAAAACAAAGCGATGGCAATCTATATACAGGGATGGGCAAAAATAGGTTTACAGTTTTTGTATGGAAAATAATACAATTAATAAATAATAATACAAGAATAAATCCTGCTTCACATACTCACACTATAAACCTAAGGTACCTCATCATGGTTTTTTTAAAATACACAATCTTTATTATTTATATTTTTTCCATTACCATTTAGTCCCCTTATACCACCCTCCCTCCAGCAATCACCACCCTGTTGTCTATGTCCATAAGTCCTTTTTTTCTTTTTTGCTCAATCTATCCATCCTCTAACCTCCCCACCACCAACTGTCATCTGTTCACTGTCTATGAGCCTGTCTCTGTTTTGCTTCTTAGTTCAGTGTGTTTGTTAGATCCCACATATGACTGAAATCATATGGTATTTGTCTTTCTCTCATTAGCTTATTTCACTTAACATAATGTTCTCCGTTATGTAAAGGGTAAAATTTTCTTCTTTTTTACAGCTGAGTAGCATTCCATTGTGTAGATGTCCATTAGTTGTTTTATGCACTCATCTGCTGATGGACACTTGGGCTGCTTCTATATCTTGGCAATTGTAAATAACACTGCAATGAACACAGGAGTGATTATGTTCTTTTGAGTTATCGTTTTGGATTCCTTCAGGTATATTGCCAGAAGTGAGATTGCCAGGTCAAATGGCAGGTCCATTTTTAACTTTTTGAGGTATCTCCACATTTTTTTCCACAGGAGCTGCACCAGTCTGCATTCCCACTAACAGTGCAAAAATGTTCCCCTTTCTCCCCATCCTGGCCAGCACTTGTTTGTTGATTTATTGATGATAACCATTCTGACAGATGTGAGGTGGTAGCTCATTGTGGTTTTTATTTGCATTTCTCTGATGATTACCGACCATTGAGCATCTTTTCATGTGTCTATTGGCCATCTGTATGTCATCTAAGGAGAAGTGTCTATTCAGGTCCTTTGCCCATTTTTTAATTGGGTTGTTTTTCTTTTGGTGTTGAGTTTTGAAAGTACTTTATAAATTTTGGATATTAACCCCTTATCAGATGTGTCAGCAAATATGTTCTCCCATTCTGTGTGTTGTCTTTTTGTTTTGCTGATGATTCTTTTGCTGTGCAAAAACTTTTTAGTTTGATGAAGTCCCATTTGTTTATCTTTTCTTTTGTTTGCCTTTCCTGGGGAGATATATCCAATAAAAAATTTCTACGAGCAATGTCCAAGGTTTTGTTGCCTATGTTTTCTTCTAGGATTTTTATGGGTTCTGGTCTAATATCACTGTGGTTTTGCTTTGCATTTCCCTAATGACTAATGATTTTGAGCATCATTAAAAATGACTTGTTGGCGCCCTGGCTGGTGTGGCTCAGTGGACTGAACACTGGACTGCGAACTAAAGGGTTGCCAGCTCAATTCCCAGTCAGGGCACATGTCTGGGTAGCAGACCAGGTCCCCAGTAGAGGCACATGAGAGGCAACCACACATGGATGTTTCTCTCCCTCCCTTCCTCTCTCTCTAAAAATAAATAAGTAAAATCTTTTTAAAAAAAAGGAAAATGACTTGTTGACCATTTGTACCTCTTCAGAAAAATGACTATCCAAGTCCTCTGCCCATTTGAAAATTGGCCTGTTTGTCTTTTTATTGTTCAATTTTAAGAGTTTGTAAATATATTCTGGATACTAGCTCCTTATCACATAATTTCTCCCATTCTTTAGAATGTCTTTGTATTTTCTTCATAATGTCCTGTGATACAAAGAAGTTATTTTTATTTTAAGTACAATTTATTTAATTTTTGTTGTTATTCATTCTTCTGGTGTCATATTTAAAAATCCATTGTAAAATCCAAGGTCATAAATATTTACCCCATGTCTTCTTTTAATAGTTTTAGGATTTTAACTCTTTTTTTAAATTAAAGATTTTATATATTTTTTGACACAGGAAAGGGAGGGAGAAAGGGAGGGAAGGAATCATTATGTGGTTGCCTCTCATGCTCCCCCTACTGGGGACCTGGCCTGCAACCCAGGCATGTACCCTGACAGAGGAATTGAATCAGCGACCCTTTGGTTTGCAGACCAACACTCAATCCACTGAGCTATATCAGCCAGGGCTGATTTTAACTCTTATATTTAGGTCGTGGATTCATTTTGAGTTAATTTTCATATGTGGGGTGAGACAGGGGTCCAGAATCTTTTTTATTTTCATGTGGATATCCAGTGTCCTGGCAATTTGTCCAAGAGACTGTTCTTTACCCTATTGGATGGTCTTGACACTTTTGCTGAAAATTAGTTGTCCATAAATATGTAAGTTTATTTATGGATTTATGGACCCTCTATCCCATTGATCTATTGTTCTGTCCTTATGCCAATATCACACTATTTTTTATAACTTTTGTTATATTTTGTTATATTTTTTGTAACTTTGTATTAAATTTTGAAATCAGAAAGTTTGAATCTTCTAACTTTGTTCTTCTTCAAGATTGCTTTAGCTGTTCAGGGCAGATATTTCCTTTATTTTCCAAAGGTAATTTCTGCTCTCATTCAAATTTGTGACTGTTTTTGGACCATTATAGGTGCCTCCAGCCATGATAGCATTATCTGGAATAATGCCAGACCTCCAAACAAGACATTATTCCTCCAAATAGGAAGAGATTATCTGGGTCTTTGTGAAACCACATTTATTTCATGAGGGGAAAAATTAAGTCAAATGAGATTTTTATTTCAGTCTTTTGGTACCGTATAAGTAAAAAACAATACATTTATGGGTTGAAATATTTGTCTAAATAGAAGACAGAAATCCATTTTCTACAGTATAGATACAACTCTAGTAAGTCTAACATGGTGGACACAAAATCAAGGTTTGAATGATATTCTTGCTGTCGGAGGGTTGTAAGGCACGTCCATCTAAACGAAAATCTTGTGAGTACACTTCTTTTTCCTTTTGCCCCTCCCTTTTTATTGCCCAACTTATCTTTTCTTCCTTACTTCCTTCTTGGTACTATTCCCACACCTCCCTCTCTGAACTTTTGATCTTCTTTGTTTCCTGGCTTCCTTTTGCCCTTACTGAACACCAACTTGATTTTAGGAAAATAAATTGGTTAAACTGATCCTCAGAAAGTGGTGTCAATAACTAACACACTAGTACCACCAAAACACACTTAGCCCTAAGTGTTTGGTAGTCTAAAACGTAGCCAGCAGGTGGGATAATTACTGATTGTCTAGCTAGGGAATCTGAGTTCTTCTGGGCTTTCTATGAAATTGCTCCAAGGAGCCTATGGTGCATATATTTTGAGACAACCTAAGACTCTGTCTCAATTTTCTGGTAGGTTTTTTGTTTTTGTTTTTGTTTTTGTTTTGTTTTTTGGGTGGGTTTTTTTTTTTAAGAGCAAAATCACATGTTGCAGGGAGTGTTTGAGAGAAGGATCTATGGCTGGTTCCTTCTGGTCCCACCTTAGTCAAGTGCTGAGTCTTTCCTTTCGCTTCATCAGCAGATCCCTCTGGACATCCAAGTTATCACTTGCTGCTCCAGGCTGTTGCTCTAGGTGTTGTCCACACAGGTGCATTCTTCCTGAGTGATCAACATGCTTTGTGTTCCCTGCTGCTAGTGACTGGCCCTCACTCATTCCAACAGAAGGACGCTGACATTGCTGTAGGTTCCTCTTTCTTGCGGCCCCCAGCAGTGAGGAGAGCTGCCTGCAGTTGGAGGTTCAATTCTTTCAGCTTCTTCCCAAAAGCACCGATGGTTCATAACCAGCTGCCTGGGCTGGTGTTAGACCACTACTCCTTTTCATTTCTTAGGAACAATAACCTTTACACACACTTCCTGGATTCCCTTCTTAAAAAAAAAAAAATCAGTTCCCAGATATTTCTAGTAGGTATATTAAATTGTGTGTCTCTGTAAACATAACTCTTCCCAATTCTAAAACAGTTCAGATAATTATCTGACCTTACCTTTCAAACATCACTTAACTCTAATAAGAGAAGTCTGAACGTTTTCCTTCCCAGAGAAGGAAAAAAAGCAGCTGCCTTTAGGATTTTAAAAATTATATTCAGGTTCTTTTGTGTCTGGCTTATTTCACTTAGCATAATGTCTTCAAAGACATTATAATGTCTATCCATGCTGTAGCATGTGTCAGCATTTGCCGTTTTTAAGGTTGACTAATATTTCATGGTGTGTACATAATATGTTTTGTTTATTCATCCACTGATGGACATTTGGGTTGTTTCACCTTTTGGCTATGGCGAATAACGCTGTGATGAGCATGGGGTACATATATCTGTTCAAATACCTGTTTTCAATTCTTTTGGGTAGAAATAGAAGCCAAATTACTGGTTCCTGTGCTAATTCTATGATTAATTTTGTAGAGGAACCACTACCTGTTTCCCACAACATCTTTACTGTGTCACATTCCCGCCCGTGCACAAGGGCTCTGATGTCTCCACATCCTCATCGCTTGTTATTTTCTGATTTTTTATTGTCATCGTAATGGGTGTGCAGTGGCGTGTCAGTGCAGTTTTGATTTGCCTTTTCGCTAATGATTAGTGATATTGAGCATCTTTTTATGTGCTTATTGGCCATTTGTGTATCTTTTTTACAGAAATGTCTGTTCGAGTCCTTTGACCATGTTTTAATCCGGTTCTTTGTGTTTACATTGTTGAGTTGTAGGGATTCTCCAGGTGTTAATCCCTTATCAGATATGATTTGCAAGCATTTTCTCCATGGGCTGCCTTTTCACTTTGTTGTCAGGGTCTTTTGATGTGTGAAAGTTTTAAATTTTAATGAAGTCCAATTTATCTATTTTTTTCTTTTGTTGCCTGTGCTTTTGGTGTCATATCCCAGAAGTCAGTGCCAAATCCATTACCATGAAGCCTTTCCACTGTTTTCTTCTGAGAGTTTTATAGTTTTACCTCTTACATTTAAGTCTTTGATCCATTTTGAGTTAATTTTTATATGTGGTACAAGGAAAGGCTCTAACATCATTCTTTTGCATGCAGTTATCTAGTTTTTCTCTCCTACCATTTTAACTATTTATATTTAACTCTAGCTTAGTTGGAAATGATTTTAAAGTTTAATATTGATTAAGGGTCTAAACTGATTTTATTTTCAAGTCGTTAATCCATTTTCCAAAACAATATATCTCCTTTCCCCAATTATTTTATAATATCTTTATTGAAATATAATTTACATATTATACAAGTCACACAGTTAAAGTATACAATTCAGTGTTTTTTAGTATATTCACGGAGTTTGTGCAACCATTACCACAATTCTGGAACAGCTTCATTACCCCAGAAAGAAACCTTATATCCTGTGGCTGTGCCCCACACAGGTTTCCCCAATCACCCTAGCCTTAGGCAAGCACTAATATTCCTGTCTCTATAAAATTGCCTATTCTGGACATTTTGTATAATAAGAATCACATAATATGTGTTTTTTGTAGCCACCTTTTTTTCACTTAGCATAATGTTTTTACAGTTCATCCATATCGTAGCATACATTAGTACTTTATTCCTTTTTAGAGCCAAATGACACTCCATTGTATACATATACCACATTTTTTATTTATCCATTCATCAGTTGATGGATATTTGTGTTGTTTCCACATTTTTTTGGTTATTATGAATAATGCTGCTATGAGCATTTGTATATAAGTTTTTATGTGGACGTATGTCTTTGGGGTTTTTTAGTGTATTTTTTTAGTATATTTTTTAAATATAGAGTTACTATTTTACCCAAGAGTAGGATTGCTGGGTCAAATAGTAACTCCGTATTTAACCTGCCAGACTGTTTTCTAAGGAGGCTCTCCCATTTTACATCTCCCCCAACAATGTTCACATTCCTCCGTATCCTTGCCAATATCCACTATTATCCTTTCCATTATAGAGCTCCTAGTGTGTGTGAAGCGGTGTCTCACTACGGCTTTGATTTCCCTGATGGCCAATGATGTTTAGCATCTTTTCATGTGCTTATTGGTTATTTGTATATCTTCTTTTACCCAATTATTTTTTATGTCTTCGTTGTCATACCTACCTGTTCTATAAGTAGGACTCCACTTGGAACAGTAGGTCTCCACTTGGCTGTCTATTTTGTCATCAGGGCCACACACTTTGTTATTATTTTCTGATAGGACTACTCTCCATTTCCTTTCTTTTTCCTGAATTGTCTTGCATAGTCTCTCTTATCAATTTATTGGGGAGAACTTTAAGAACTGATATACTATCCTGCTAACAAAATAGAGACAACTTTGTTTACAACCATTGCTTGTGCATTGCTTACAGTATTCTGACGCAGCTCATATGCGCTCTAAACATCCAATGGTGATTTATATTGGAAGTGGTATACATGAAATTTGTGATTTTAATGAAATATTATTGCAATAACCTTAGAAAAGCAGTTGACACACATGAAAGTGTTAACTTGAGTCAGTTATTGTCAGGGGATAATGCTTGATTCACAGTAAGAGGTTTCATCTAAATATTTCTCTTAGTGCCTTACTGTGGATAATTGCTTACTAAGCTAGTCTCTTTGCATAAATTTCAATTTTCCAGCATCTGATTAATCTTGACAATTGGATTCACCATGGAAACAATGGAGCAAGATGCTACACATTCCAAAATACATAAAAATAACACTCTTTTATTTGTTGCTTGGCAGCAGTACTCTTCGTTTTTATTCCCAGGGAAATTTATTTTTGCTTATTGGTATAACTTTGGCAGGGAAAGAAGAATGTACTTCTCTCAACACTCAAAAATTGATAGTCCAGTTTGATCATTTTTGAAGACCCAAATGAAGACCCTAAACAATGTAGAAAGCATATGTACGAGAGCATAAAGCATTTAAATATAAAGGGAGAGTGTGTACAATCGAGGGAGAGAGGAAGCTTCGTTAAGGATCTTTGACGACAAATAGTCTTTAGTTAAGGGACCCACTAGATGAAGCTGCTGTGGTTCCTAAGCAGTGCGGATTTAAATTGCATTTATAAAGCTCAACAGCAGGTCTCAGTCTAAGTTTCAGTTTATTCTCCATCCTGGCTGGTCCCAGTAGTAGACATTATTTTTTCTTCATAATTCTTTCTTCCTTCCCCGCTGTTGACATGTTTTGCTGTGGATAGAGTATACTTCGCCTCATTCACTTTGGACATTCACTCGGTCTATAGGATATGGATGAATATAACATATGCTATGTCTGACCACAGGTTTTATATTAATTTGTGAAATTTGGCTTGACATCCTGCATACCTGCCGCTTGCCATGAGGAAAGGAAGCCCCAGGTAGCCACTGTCCATTTAGGTTGGGTCCTGGAAGAAGAAAGAAGTGGAGCAGACCAAAGTCTAAGGCCAAGGCAAGCCTGGCCAACCCACATGCAGCACACGGACCAGTGATAGGAAAATAAATGTCTGTTGTCATAAATCACTGACGTTTGGGGGCTATTTGCTATGTAACATTATTACAGCAAAAGCTGACTAATACAATCATTGAAAAACGAATCATTCTGTAGAACAGCTATATTAAAATTCAGAATGTTATGTTTTAAGTGGCTCTTCTCTTTTAATAAAAATTTGAAAATTTGAAGCCTTAAAAAAAAAAAAGGAAAACTAATCATTTCTATAATGCCTTCCATGAGCAGTCATACAGACTTTGGAATGTGCGCTCTGCGTTTCAGTTAGCTGGTCCCCGTCTTTCCAGTCATTAATCAAATGGAGCAAAATCTGTTTGAGAGACTACTAGTGTGTCTTGAGGAAGCTAAGGATGTTCTTGAAGGTGAAATGTTTTTCCCTAAATTCTGTAGTTATAAACTAGGGACAGATATTCCAGGAATACTATTACTGGAAAAATCAGCTTACAGAACAGTTTGTATGTTCTCCATTAGGAAAATTTCAAACATGCACACTGGCAGCTCCAGAATTTCTACAGAGGTGGGCTGAATAACAAGCTGATTGGAAGGGAGGTGGGGTGAGCAAAAAGGCTTGCCATTGCACTTGCTTAAGCGCTTTAATATAATTGAAAGAACCCTCAGTGGGTCACATTAAAGAATTAGTTGGAGAGGAGCTGATGAAGATTGTGTGGAATCCCAAAGCCCCAAGCTCTCAGGAACTCCTTGGCTCTTACAGCGCCTATCTATGAACACACAAAGAGGGCTGGCTGGAATACACATAGAAACCAAAATGTTGATGGAAGTCGTAAGTGAAAGTGGAATTCTGAGAAATCTTTACCCCCTTCTTTGTATTTGCCCATACCGTTTGAATCTTTTGCACTGAACACGTATCACTTCTCCTGCCCTGCCCAAGAGAAGTTATTTTCCACAAAGAAAAGAAAAGAAAAGAAAATCCTACTGACCTCTACTTTTTCCCACATCTCATTTTAGTCATCTAAACGGTGTGTCCCTAAAATCCCAAAATTTCAGTTCTCCCACTGTGTCTCCGTCTTGCTTTTTTACTTCATGACTCCTCTGAAAACAACCAAATGTAAAAGAAATAACACTAAGTGTAAAAAAAAAGCCCTGGCCCGAGTGTTAATATTCCAGGTTTAGCCCCCAGCTTCTCTGCAGGACCTCAGCCCCCGCACCTGAAAAGGGAAGGAGTGGATGAGTTAGGGGCTGCAAACGCCAATGCCTAGAGGAGCCAGGGAGGAACAAACGAGAGACGCAGACAGTCTGGGGAAAGTTGGGGGCGCTGTTGGACTGGAGGACGCTCGCCTAGTCTACAGGAGGCACCACTGCAGGCCCCGGGCTGGCAGATCTCCCAATTTATTGACAGGCTGGATATCAGGGTTTTATATGAAATCTCTTTATTTTTTAATGACTTTTAAAAGATTTTGTGAATTCCTTGCAGACCAAATTGACCACACCGGTGAAGCTACGTGGCAGCTGGTGAGCTGACTCTAGGTGGGATGCTGTCTAAGGTCTGTTGTTCCCCTCTCCCAGAACCCACTCTGACGCCACCTAGCGAGGGGTACTGGCATACCTCCCTCAAAAGCGTAGTGAAAAAGGGCTGTTTGTTAAAATTAAACACATCGATTAAGAGGTTATTTATTTGCATGCCAAACTATTTATCTGACTAAATGGCCTCTCGGGGGTAATTAAAGTACACCAAAACATGATTTTCTCACAGCTAATTGGGAATGCAGGACTATGAAACGTAAAGACCATTTATTATTGACCACATTCCAGGCACTGTTCTGTTTTAAAGTATTATTTCATTTAATCCTCACTATGATCCCATGAATTAAGTAGTATTACTAGGCTGATTTTATTAGATGGGGGAATTGAAGCCCAGGGAGATCATGTAACTTGTACAAAATAACACAGGTAATTAGTGCTGGAGCTGGGATTCCAAAGCAGACAGCTTCAAATTAAAAAGGTATGCTCTTAAAATGATTACTCTAAATTGAAATTAGGCTCTTCCCCTAAATCCTCAACAGAATGCAGAACTGACCCCAATTTTGAAGCAAGGATTCGTGGTTAGAGTTTTACAGGATTTGGATTCTATTTTAAAAAAACAAAAAAAACCTCTGCCTATCTGAATAGGATAGATATCTGCAGGTTATACTTGCTCACGGCCGGTTTTTGCAGCCACTCCGGGAAGAAAAAAGTGGGTCAAGAGGAGGAAACATGGGGCAGAAGAGCTGAGCAGCCTATGCACAGGGTTGCCAGATTTAGCAAATTGAGGTGAGCTTGTTTCCATCTGTGAGAATATACTCAGAGCTCTGGATTTTTAAAGCTTTTATGTTTTAAAAAGCACCAGGAGCCCCGCTGCTTGCACAGCCTTCAGAGAAAGAGCACTGATATGTTATATCTGCACAGAGACTCCAGTTTAAACAAGCTCCACCAAGCAGGAGTGAGTTCCCAGGATGCCAAAGCTCCGTAGCGGGCTCCTACCTCTATAAACCAAGACAGAAGTGTCTGATGATGGTTCGTAATGACCTAACTCTTCAGTGATGTTGGATTCTACCCTGCTTGTGTTTCTGGATATTAAAAAGCATGTTGTTGATGCAAAGCATGAATTTGCCTGTTTTTTAATCGGCTCTACCCCTTACTAGTTGTGACCTCTTTGTGCCCGAGACATCTCGTCTGCAAAACAACCTTCATCGCAGGCTTTGGTGAGGAGTCCTGAGTTCACATTGCAAAGTATTTAAACAGCGCTGGGCACTGAATAAGGGTGATAAAAAAAATTAACCATTATTATCAAGGCCACTCAGGATTTCTCCTTGTTGGTCCAGGTGAACCCAGATCTACTCTATATCTACCAACGGTGTCTACCTTTAGTAAGAATGGACAACAAAGCAAAGCTGTCTAGCTGTTTACTAGAGACTCACTTCAGATCAAAAGACACACACGGGCTGAAAGTAAAGGAATGGAAAAAGATATTTCATGTAAGTGGAAAAGAAAAAAAGATGGAGTAGCAATATTTATAGCAAACAAAACAGGCTTTAAAATAAAGGCTATAACAAGAGACAAAGAAGGGCCCAGCAACTCCACTCCTGAGAATTAACCCAAACAAACCCAGGATATTACATTGACAAGACATATGTATCCCCATGTTCATTGCAGCATTATTTACAATAGTCAAGATATGAAAGCAACCTAGGTGTCCATTCATTCAATAGATGAATGAATAAGGAAGAAGTGGTGCATATAAACAATGGAATATGATACAACCATCAAAAAGAAAGAATAAAATCTTGCCATCTGCTACACTATGGATAGACCTAGAGGGTATTGTGCTGAGTGAAATAATTCAGACAGAGAAAGACAAATGCCATATGATTCCACTTATATGTGGGATCTAAAAAACAAAATAAATCAACAAGTAGAATAGAAACAGACTCACAGATATAGAAAACATTTTGATGGTTGCCAGATGGGAGGGGGGTTGAGGACATGGGTGAAAAAAGCGAAGAGATTTAGAGGTACAAATTGGCAGTTACAGAACAGTCATGGGGATGTATAGTACGGCATCGGGAATAGAGTCAATAACATTGTAATAACTGTGTGTGGTGTCAGATGCATGCAAGATTTATCAGGGTGATTACTAGTAACTTATATAAATGTCTGATCACTGGGCTGTACACCTGAAACTAATGTAATATTGTACATCAACTGGGATCGAAAAAAATAAAAAATTATTTTTTAAAATAAAAATAAATAAAAACATTGCCATTGCAAATACGTCAGCCCAGTTAAGACTGCTCAATAATAATGGTAATGATAAACATTACAGAGTTATCACTAGATGCCAACCCCACAGCAAATGCTTCACATGTGTTATCTCATTTAATCTGCTAAACAATCAATTGGATGTTATTATTACCACCATTCTTCCCATTTTTCAGATGAGGAAAAGGGCTTAGAAAAGTGAAGTTAAGGTTCCAGATAGCCAGGAAGCAGTGGGGCTGAGAGCCCCCGTCGACGGAGCCCCAATCGCTTGCTCCTGCAGCTCTTTATCGTACATCTAGAATGTCTCCTGAGCTGCTGGCTTCAAAGCCTGCACCCACCATCACCAGGACTGCAATAAAAGGAAATCAAATGATGGGCTAAATAAAGACATCGAAAACATTATTTTATGTTTACAAAGCTGCACTTTTCCCAATCTGCGCCTGAATGGGAAGGAATAATATTAACCTCTTCATTAGTCTATCCTCCCCTACCAGACTGATTCAGCCCCAAAAATAGTGTAGATATAATTACAATGAACAATTGTGTGTTTACTTCCATGTCTAGACACAGAGCTTTCATTTGGAAACAAAAGAGAACAGGAAGGAGAAAGCACCCTAGGTTTTTTAACATTCTTTGTATCAAACTTTTTTTCAGCCTGAATGCCTCTCTTGTGATCAGAAGATGTATATTCAGAGTATCGGGACTTTTTACATTTTATGTATTTATTTATTTATAGTTTTTTATTTATTGATTTTAGAAAGGGTGGGGAAGGGAGAGAAAAGGAGAGAGAGAGAGAGACATTGATATCTTGTTCCAGTTATTTATGTATCCATTGGCTGATTTTTGTATGTACCTTGATCAGAGATCGAACTCACAACCTTGACATATCAGGTTGACACTGTAACCAACTGAGCCACCAAGCCAGAGCTCAGGACTTTTTTTTTTTTTTACACTTTTTGTAGAGCAATCAGTATTAACTTAGGAGTAAGACAATAATATCTTTAAACAGATTCTAGTCTGAGTAGGTACAAGTCATTTTAAACTGTAGAGGATTGAGAAAATCATGAAAGAATGCTAAAACTAGTGAGTGAAAGTTTGGTGAGAAACAAGTTATTTACATAGTATCAGAGCATCAGTCCCCACAAATTACATATTAACTGTAACAGGGAAAATAGTAACTTGCCGGAGTGAGACCTGCAGACAGCACCTTTATCAAGTGATCCCAGTTAACATCAACAGTATTGGGACAAACCGACAACAATATTGGGATAACTGATATCAGGTGCCTTCTAAAATGATGCATTGAGGTAAATATATCCTTTCTGCCCCAAAGTGCTTAATCTGAATCTAATCATGAAGAAACTTCAAATAACTCAAACAGAGGGCCACTGGACAACATAACTGACCTGCATTCTTCAAAGGAGTCAAAGAAAGACAGAAGAACTGTTTTCAGATTGATGAAGAGTGAAATACAATTGAGTGGCTTTTAGTATATTCACAGTTGTGCTGCCATCGCCACTATCTGATTCTGCAGTATTTTCATCTCCCCAAAAAGAAATTCCCATGTCATTGGCAGTCACTCACCGTTCCCTCTCCCCCACGCCTGGCAACAACTGATCTACTTTCTGTATCTATAATTTTGCCTATTCATGAGTCTCAGTACTCTCTTCCTTTTTATAGCCGAATGACATTATGTTATATGGATACATCACATTTTGTTTATCCATTCAGTAGTTGACAAATATTTAGTTTGTTTCCATTTTTGGGCTACTAGGTATAATGCTGCAGGGAACATTTATGTATAAGTATTTAGGGTAACATGTTTTCAATGTTCTTGGGTATATATCTAGGAGTGGAACTGCTGGATCATATGGTAACTATGTTTATATTTTTGAGGAACTGCCAAACTGCTTTTGGAAGTGGCCAAACCTCTTACATTTCCACCAACAGTGTATGCTTTAATCTCTCCACGTCCTCACCAGCATTCGCTATTGTCCGTCTTTTTTATTACAGACACCTAGGTGGGTGTGAAGTGGCATCTCGTTATGGTTTTGATCTGCATCTCTCTAATGACTAATGATGCTGAGTATCTTTTCATGTGCTTATTAACCATTTGAACATCTTTGGGTTGTCTTTTGTTGTTGAGTTGTAAGAGTTCTGTGTACATTATGGGTACTAGACCTTTACCGGATGATTGCAGGTGTTTTCTCTCATTCTGTGAGTGGTCTTTTCATTTTCTTGACAGCATCTGTTGATACACAAACGTTTCTAGTTTGGGTGATGTCTGTTTTTTCTTTGGTTGCTGTGCTTTAAGTGTCTTGTCTAGGAAATCCTTGCCTAGTCCAAGGTCACAAGGATTTATGCTTATGTTTTCTTCTACGTTTCATAGTTTTAGCGTCTTTTGGATTTTGAAGGCAAAATTATACCATATTTGAATGTGGTGGTCCAACCCACGTGCCATAAAGAAGCCAGTTCTGAACGGAGTCCCAGAACAACAGAAACACTATGCAGTGTAATAACTGTTCATGGTGTGATGTGGGTACTGGACTCACTGGGGTGATCACTTCATAAGTCATATAGGTGTCTAATTACTATGTTGTATGCCTAAAACTAATATAATGTTGTATGTCAATGGTAACTGAAAACAATTCTTTTAATTAAAACAAAAACATTATGCAGCAAATCCAGGCTGTGGTACATGCCAACCTGCCACTTGGGACTTTTGACACAGTGTAGCATTTGAGTGTTCTTTGGTAAATAAAAGCACCAGACAAAGACTCTGGTGAGCCCCAACAGGAAAATCATAGCATAGGTAGGCATGTTTGGGGAGCAAAGCCATGCCCTCCCCTGCTATCAACTATTCTCCTTTCAGGAAAGGCTCCGGTTTGCACCTCAGCCCTGAGTGCTTGACTATGGGAAATCAAGTAATCTGTGAACTGGGTGTTCTTTGACATGTCAGCCCATGTCATCCTCATGGAGAGGAGAGCTTCCTATGACCAGCTTTGGAGAAAGAAAAACTTCATATATGGTTTACAGCGAGGTCTGTACAATATGTTGACCAATGGCTGGTCAGTGCAAATATAGTATATTTCCATCATTACAAAAAAAATTATTAGACAATGCTGGCTAGGTTTTGCAGATTTCATTTCTCATGGTGTATTTAACATATTTCTCTGCCCTGTGTATTTCCTGTAGTTGGATTTAGAAGTTTAATCTGCTTTTATTTCTTTTTTGGCGGCGGGGTGAGGGGGAGACTTCCTCATGGGTCATATTGTGTTTTCCAATTAGTAGGCACATAATGACTGGTTGTCTCTCTTATGATCAGCTCTTGATCAAGAATACATCCATTATCCCATTAGGAGTTGCGATACAGTGATATTTTAACTTTGTCATTTCTTCTCCATGTGTTAGCTGGAATAATTCTATAGAGAACATTTCTCTCCATGTAGTATTTGGCCACATAGAGATACAGTACCAAGTCGAGGTACCCAGAAGGCGGCATACATAGCTGATTCTTTACCTTTCTTTTCAAGTTTTCCCAGTGAGTTTGTCCACTAACATCCTGAAACAGTCACTAAAAATTTTTTGAGCACCGCTATAAACTCATGGATTTAAATTTATTTTATGTGTTTTGATCCATTGCATTTTTCTAATCTCTCTGCTCAGGTTGTCTCGCATTTGACCAGTGCAACCTCTTCAAGTCGGTTTCTGAATACTTTTGACATCAGCCTCTTGGACAGGCTCCTATCGGCTCATAAGGGTCCATTCTGCGCATCTCTTCCCAACTCTGTCTTCAGCGACATCACATCGGTAGCTTGAAGCTGGCCACGGTGCGAGGATTTATACCATGGATATTGGCCAGTGTTACAAATCAGGGTTTCTTTCCTATCCTCGAAAGCTGGTTGCTAAGCATTTACTTGCACACTACTACCCTGGACTTGCCTTTTGCTTAAGACTTGCTCTAGTGACCACTTGCACACGGGCTTCAACAAGTACCTTGCTAAGCTTTTTATTTCCTGCTCTGTCCTCTTTAAACAAGTTCAGCGCCTATGTGTGAGGAAAGCTAATGGTCCAAGGAGCAGCCTTTGATCGATAGGGAACAGCCCTGGCTGGTATGGCTCAGTGGACTGAGCCCCGGCCTGCAAACCAAAGACCAAAGGGTCGCTGGTTGCATTCCCAGTTGGGGCACAGGCCTGGGTTGTGGGCCAGGTTCACAGTTGGGGGCACGTGAGAGGCAACCACACATTGATGTTTCTCTCCTTCTTTTTCTCCCCACCTTTTCTCTGAAAATAAATAAATAAAATCTTAAAAAGAAAAAAGCCAAAGGCCATGACAGGAAATCACACAGCAAGCCTTGTCAGTTTGCAAGCGCACTGGGACAAGATGTAGGGAGTGTTGGGTTGAAGTTCCTAGCATTCGTTCCAATTGAGCGAGGTCCATAGGGGTTTAAGGAAAAGGATTTGTGGTCCTATTGTTCTTCCTTCCATCTTACTGATAAATGAAAGGGCAAAGGTGGAAGGCAAACCCCCCAGTTGGCAAAGTTTTGAGACTAGATCAGCTGGACTAAGGAGGAGACACATGACATTGGCATTTTCCAGGTCAGACATTGTCAAAGAAAGCTGTCTCAATACGCCTACCCTATGTATAGTCTCATTTGTACAGGGTGCCACCTAGTGGTTAATGGTAAATTTATGTTTTCAACTCGGGGGTAGAATACAAGCAAAGTCACAAAGGTCTAAACTGGCACTGTCCAAAACACCTGTACTGTGAGCCACATACGTGAGAGGTGTGTAGAACCAGGGACCATGCAGGGCATTTCTGAGGCCAAATATGAAGCCTCGTTTGATGAGGCCTTGAGACAGGTGGTGGCGGTGGCTGTGGAAACAGGCAGGGGCTGTGAGATGCGTTTTCCGAGTATGGATGGGGAAAGAAGGTTCTAGGTTTTGACCCTAGGTGCCTGCAGCTAAGCCATTCATCTGGCCTAAGGGTCTGTTGGACGATCCAGAGACTCCGGGACGCTGAACCTTGCTCCAGGTCCCCAGCTCTGAGCTCAGGAACATTTTGGACCAGGCCGGATTTACCCGAGGTTGAGGAGGGTGATGCGCGAAGGCTGTTCACGCTGGGGGACTGGAATTGTGCCCCACCGTACTATCGTATATTGTTTAACCCCAGGTTTGATGAGGGTCACTGGCCCAGCACATGTCCAGGCTGATACATACACACAGAGGGCTGGGCCTAGGATGGACGGTTGAGCTTCCTGGAGGCCTAATTGGACCCAGGCTTACCTAGATGTTTCCATCTGCAACTCACCCCTGCCACCAGCACGTACACGCGTATGGCAAGATTTTTTTAGGTTCTGAAACCAGCGTTTTACTCTAACAGAATGCTACTGATCAATGTGCCGTTTTCTGACTCTGCTCATTTCCTTCTGGTCGCGTAGGTATGTAGAACCTGCCTGATTTACCCAGGGAGGGTAACTGGGCTTGGCTTTCCTTCCATCAGAGCCGACTATGACAGTCATCAACACAGCCGAGAAGCAGTGGTTGAGAAAATGAGGGTCCTAGAGAATCCCTGTCTGCCTTGGGCAGATCAGCCTCCCCCTCCCCCCGCTTAGGAACAGGTTTCAGAGGCCTCCTTAACTATCATTGATAGTGCAGGGACATTTAAAACAGTTGCATAACCTCGCTTCTTCATTAGCAATGGCCTAGAAGTCATAAACACAAAAGAACTTGAACAATCCCCAACTGGATTTACAGATACTGAGCTGCCTAACAGACTCAGAGTTTCCAAAGGAAGCTGGACCAGAATGAGAGACAGCAGGTTCCGGAAAGAAAAATGACCATAAGAGTGAAACCCTGTTTAATTTACGTAAGGAGTACCTGCATTTGGCTTTTCTTCCATCAACACCTCCCACTGATGTATGCCTGCCCAGTTGTCACGCATCAGAAGAGACGTTACATATATAGTGATGTTGATTATAACACTGAGATAGCAAAAATTGGAAAATATCTCAGTGATCATTGTCGAGGATCGGTTATATAAACTAAGACACATCTATACCATGGGATACTAGGTAATCCTTAAGGAAAAGCTTGAGAAAACAACAACAAAAGGACAAAATAGATGAAAAGTAATGGTTTTCAAAACATTGGCTGTTAGGCAATAGAAGACAGTAATCCTTATGGAATTGTTCAATATGGCCTATTCGCCCAGGCACTTTCTGGGTCCTCCTACCTCCTGAACTTTATTCTCTTATTCTCCCTGCTAAAGCCACACTGAATATGTATTCATCCCTGACACTCACAATGATCCCTCTCACCACAGGGACTTTGCACCTGCTCTTCTCTTTACCTGTTAACTTCTACCCATCCTTCAGATCTCAGCTTCCTCGTGTCCTCCTTGACGTCCTGACTAGGTCACATCCCCCAAATATGTACTCTCAGAAGAATATTTTTCTGGTCCTCCTACCTCTTATTTGCCATAATATATTCAAATGTATACACAGATATATGGCCCTTTTGATAATGTCTATAGCTTCATTGGTTTATAGGTAGATAGGGTCTATGCGCCTTTTCATTTTCTATTGAATCCATACCTAGCACAATACATCCCATAACTATTTGTTAAATGTTTAAATCAGTGAATGCAATTCTTATTTGGGGTGCTTTTCAAAATATTTAACAACTAACATGGCATGGGCACTCCTCACTCAGTACTGGAGTCAGCGGTAAACAACCAGCATGACCATACGTGTGAACACCAACTGTGTGGAGGTGAGTCCAGAAAAAGTCCAACCATTGTTCAGACAACGAGAACCATTTGTGCAACATCAGTGTACCCTGGCAGCCAAGGAGAGGGGACTGGAACGTGCATGCATGAACAATGACGGCTTCACTGCAACAGTGAGTAGGGGTGGTAGACGCCACTGAGTGAGCAGGTGTACTGTGTCACATTCAAAATGACTGAGCAAGTAGAGCAATAAATCTGCACCAAATTTTGCACTAAGCTTGAGCATTCCTCCACAGAAGCTATCCTGGTGATTCAGAAGGATGCAGCTATGGGCAACTGGTGATTGGCAGCTTCATCATGACTTGTACAGTGTTTTTTTTTGTGAAACATCAAATCACCGAGGTGACTCAGCCCCTCTATAGACCAGGTTTGGCACTCTGCGACTTCTGTTTTTTCCCAAAACTAAAATCACCTTTGAAAGGGAAGAGATTTAAGACCCTCTGTGAAATTCAGGAAAATATGACAGGGCAGCTGATGATGATTGGGAGAACTGTGTGAGGTCCCAAGGTGCCTACTTTGAAGGGGACTGAGGCATCATTGTCCTATGTACAGTGTTTCTTGTATCTTCTCTAGGAAATATTTCTATTTTTCATATTACTTGGCTGGATACTTTCTGGACCAGTCTCGCATAGTAGCCCTGACTAAGTTACAAATTTAGTGCTCTCATCCTAACCTATTACAGGATTACATGGGCATACAAATAATGAAATAATAAATTTAAATTATGTATGGAAAAGTCAAATCAGAACTATTTCTTCATTGAATTTAGACCCTGGATCCGTTAGGATCAATTTCAGCTGCTTGTGATAGAAAATCCAAATTAATGAATAAGCTTTGCATGTGACAAGGTTTTACTGTCACGCGTGCACACAGATGTAGTCTGGAACTGGTATGGAGAGTCTACGATATCAGGAACACAGGTCCTTAAAGCTTTCCATTCCTCAATTCTTAGGACTATTGTCTCCCTGGTCTAAAATGGCTGTCGGAGTTCCAACCATCACATTCACATTCTAGGCAGCAGGGTGGAGGATTGGGTGAAAAGGGAAACAGGAAAGTATGACTTACACACTGGAGGAAAAATAAGCAACTGATGCTGCAGGTGATAGCAACGAGATGTCAGCTTTAACAAACAAGGCCTTAGACAGGACCATTTGGTTGGCGTCTCAGCCTGTACGTAGTGGTGCTGTTGGCCAGAAAGGACCAGGGCACTTGCCATTTCCCCAGTGTTGGGGCTGGACTGGCCCTTGTAGTTATTATGATTGCAACAGGCACCTTGGCAACAACCGTCAAAGAACTTTGGAAAAACAAGGCTCATTACTCACAGATCCTGAAGAGTATACAGCGCACCTGGGGCCACACAGTAAGGTCACAGTAGAGAAAGAGAGAACACAGACCTTGGGGTCTGCCTTTATTGAGGTCAAGCATGGGGTGCCTACGGTGTTGTGGGTTCACTCTTTATTGATGAATTTAAAACAGAGTGGTAATTAAGACATGTGAAGAGAAAAACAAGGTCACTCAAATACCAGGAAACTGAATTCAGCAACATAAAATTTATGCACTGTGACCAAGTGAGTTTTATCCTAGGAATGCAATTTGGCTTAACATCTGAAAAGCAATTCTGTAAAAAGTCATAGCAATAAAATGAAAAAATCAAGAACCACGTGATCATCTCCATAGACATAGAAAAGCATTTGACAAAATTCAACACCTCATTATGAAAAATACACTTAACAAACTAGGAATAGAGTGGAATTCCTTAATCTTAGTAAAGAACAACTACAAAAAACCCATAACTAACATAATGCTTAAAGGTGAAAGGCTGGATGTTTGTTCTGGCTGGTATGGCTCAGTGGATTTAGTGTCAGCATGCAAACTGAAAGGTCAGTCACTGGTTCAATTCCGGGTCAGGGCACATGCCTGTGTTGTGCGCCAGGTCCCCAACTGTGAGCGTGAGAGAGGCAACCGATCAATGTTTCTCTCGCACATCAATGTTTCATTCCCTCTCTAAAAAATTAAATAAATAAAATCTTTAAAAAAAACAAAAGCCTAGATGTTTTCCCCCTAAGATCAGGAATAAGACAAGGATGTCTACCTTTGCTATTTTTATTCAAAATTACACTGGAAGTTGTAGCCAGAGAAATTAGGTAAGTAAAAAAAAAAGCATCCAGATTAGAAAGGAGAAAGTAAATCTCTATTCACAGATGATATGACCTTGTATACAGAAAAGCCTAAGGAATTAACTGAAAAACTATTAGAACTCATAACCAGTTCATTGAGACTGCAGGATATAAGATTGGTTAAAAAAAAAACAACACATCAGTTATATTACTATATACTTGCAATGAACGATCTGAAGTAACACCTACTGATACATGCTACAACATGAATGAACCTTGAAAATATTATGTTAAGTGGGAAAATCCAGCCACGAAAGGTACACACTGTATAATGATTCTTCATATGAGATATCTAGAATAGGCAAATCCTCAAATGGTCAATTTGAGACAGAAAGCAGATTAGTGATTTCTGGGGGCTGGAGGTTAGGAGGAATGGGAAGTGACTGGTAATGGGCACAGGGTTTCATTTGGGCATCTGATGAAAATGTCCCAGAGTTAGTGGGGATAGTCACACAACTTTGTGAATATACTAAAACTCACCAAACTGTACACTTTATATGAATGAATTGTAGGGCATATGAATTATATCTCGACATAGCTATTTTTTTTAAAGAAGCAAAGAAGCTGGTGAACATGAGACTATATCTAAAACACATATACAACAACAATGGCTAAATTAGAGGATTAACAGCATGGAAGAATTATAATAACGGACAATCATTGGGGTTGCGTGCTCCCACAGACACACATGGAATAATTTTAATTTCAAAAAGATGAAGAACTGCAGTTGATTAAAACATATTGAATATATAAAAAGCCATGAGTTCAGAATAATTTTTTAGAAAGGAAACAGTCTTGGAGATTGCTGGAACATCAAACTTATTCCTCTGAAAATGGATAATTACAGGGAAAGAACTAAACATTCATCCTGCCTTTCTGATATAAACTGAATTTTGGTGTAACTGAATACTCCTGTGGATAAGGGAAAGATTTTCAGTACAGAAGAATTCTGTCTAGGGCTGGAAATAAGGTAAAGGTGAGTGGTCCTAGGGTATAAAATTTAAGAAAGCACTCAGCACAACTATCCAAATTAAAACATTATTTCGAGTATTAGTGAAATAACTGATTCAGGCATTGGCCATTAATGCTTTTAAAACTACTAGGAGAAAGGCTGATAGGAAATGTAATAAAATCAGGCTGTTGCTATCTGAGCCCAAGGATCAATCTTAATGTCACAAAGAGCAAGGAAGTTTTCATTATGCACCTTCTGATGTGGATGCAGATAGCGCAGATAGGAAGAAATCACCACTGAAGAAGGATTCTCAGGGAAAAAAAAATTTAACCATAACATAATCAGGCCTTTAGAATTGACCTGTAGTCCACAGAAAATATTGAGCACAAAGGAGGAAGTCCACAAGAAAGCAATATAGCAGGTCCCAAAGGAGGGATCTTATATTGGACCCTAATTTCATCAACAAGTAAATGAAAGAAATAATAAACTGGGAGGGGGCTGTTCTAGATTAAAAGAAACATAAGACATAAGAAACACAAGAGACATAACAATCAAAATGATCTTGTTTGATCCTGATTCTAAACAGAAATTACAAAAAAATATTCATACAATAAAGGAAATTTGAGTATGGCTTGGTAACTGAATATTAAGGAAATATTTTTAATTTTGTTAGATGTGATAATGGCATTGTGGTTATGCAAGAAAATACTTGGATTTTTCTTTTTGAGTTGCATACTGAAGTATTTAGAGGTGAATGTTATGATGCCTGGGATTTGCTTTAAAATACTCCAGCAACAAAACATAACAAGGAGGAAAGGGTAGATGAAACAAGTATATGGTAAAATGAAGCTAGGGGGTAGACATGTGGAGTTTGTTATACTTTCTACTTTTGAGTATATTTGGGAAGTTTCACAATAAAATCCCCTCCCCCCAAGATATAGGTATACGGTTATTCTAGAGAAACTCTAACTGTGGGCATGTTCAAGAGTGAGCTCTGCAGCCATGTTTGTAAAATGAAAATTGGAAAAGACTTTAATATCTGTCGGGGAAAGAAGGGATAAATAAATTGAGGCAATGTAATAAGAGGCTGTCCTGTCAGCAGCCACTCCCCGTTCCTCTGGGGCAATGAAACCTTGACACCCAGACAGACACGTTTTGTGGATGTATTATGATGAAACCAAACCATGGGTTGGAATCTCCTTCCTTTTTGCCAGAAATTGTCCAATGGTGGGCAGGCAACCAATTTCACCAAGGAGAACTAAGGGGAAATTTGGGTGAGAGTCTTCTAGGAAAGATTAACCATATTTCACTGATTCTAAAATAAAACCCTTCTTTTATCTCTGAAATCGGCAGGCTTCTCACAATCCATAGCATTTCCCAATCACTGTCTGTCAAATGGCTGTTGTGGTGTATTGCAATATTTGTCATTCCCTATGTGCGTGTGAACTTGATCTGAAAACCTACAGTTTGTGACATCTTCTGGTAAGATCTAGAAAGTACCAGAATTAAAACCTACAGAATAGGCCTTGAGACAACAGTGGCACGCCATGTGAGGAGATGCTGTACTGCCAAAGGTCCTGAAGTCTCAAATAATATAGGCATTAATTATCTCACCGATAAGAAATCTGCAGGAAGCTATTGCATTGTTGGATCCGTGATGCAACAATGTCAGGATGCAGTTTGATATACCTGGGATTCTTTTTGTCTTCCCCTCATGGGCCCAAGGTAACTGCCACAACTCTGAGCATCATTCTCTTGCCTGCCCACGTCCAAAGCTGGAAGGGGAGACGGGGAGGGGAAAAAGATAATGCCATTGCAACAACGTGGACAGACCTTGAGAGTATTATGCTAAGTGAAATATGTCAGGCAGAGAATGACAAGCCTGTGCAATCTCACTTATATGTGGAATCTTTAAAAAAAAAAAAAAAGCTCATAGATAATAGCAGATTAGTGGTTTCCAGAAGTGAGGGTGGGAGGTGAGGTAGCAAACTGGTTGAAGGGAGTCAAAAGGTACAAACCCCCGGTTATTAAAAAAAAAAGTCAGAAGGATATAATGTACAACATGATGACATTAGTAAATAATACTCTACTGCATATTTGAAAGTTGCTGAGGGAGAAAATCTTAAAAGTTTTCATATTAAGGAAAAACTTACTCATTACAAGAAAAAATTATTTGTAACTACAATATGTATGGTGAAGGATGTTAACTTGACTTATTGTGGTGATCGTTTTGTAATAAATACAAATATCAAATCATTGTTGTACACCTGAAGCTAATATGTGGTATGTCAATTACACCTCAATTAAAAAAGTGACAAATTAAAACAAGAAAAAAATAGCCTAAGAAGACATGACGAGTAAATGTAATGTGGTATCCCATTCCTGGAATACAAAGGTAACTTGGTAGGAAAATGGCGAAATAAAAAAAAAAGTGCTGAATTTAGTTAATAAAATCTACCAGTCAAGGTGGTTTCTTGGTTGTGACGGATGTACCAAAGTAGTTTAATAACTGAGATGTTCACAATAGGGCAAACTAGGTGAGGAGTATACAGGAATTTTATGTATCCATTTTTGCAACTTTTCTGCAAGTCTAAAACTATTCTAAAATAATGTTTTGTTTTTAAATGGGAACCCCAACAGTACTTTCTTACAGAGTCACGGGAAATCAATGAGAAAGACAAAGCACAGGTCTCAATGCTTAGCACATAGGTATGACTATGATTATTTTATATAACACGGGGGACTGCAGATCTGACACTTCAGTGTTTTAACCAGGATAAGCAAAAGGCAGGGGAGCGCGGCTCCGTCCCAGCCTAACCAGCACACGCTCAGAGGCGCGCGCGCGCGCACAGACGCCGCAGGGGGGGGACACGCCAGCGTGGGGCGTGGCCAGCTGCAGTTCCCACGCCGGCCAACGCCCCCGGAAACAGCGTTGTCCGGTACTCCGTGGGGCGGAGGCTGTATATGGCAGGATGCGGTGTCGTCTCTTGGGCGGCGATGCCGCTGCTGTTGCTAGACGACGCGAACTAGCTTTCGTCACTTCCTCAGCCTGCCCACTCTCCAGGCCGGAACTCAGGGGCCCGGAGCCTGGGTGAGCACAGAGTCGTCCTTAGAGTTGCAGGACTGTGGTCAGCCCGGCAGCTGGAGTCCAGGCCACGCCACCTGCAGGGAAGAACCCAAGCCGAGGCGGGAAGATGGCTGCAGACAAGCCTGCAGGTGAGGCGCCCGCGCCCTGAGTGCTGAGATGGCAGGACACGCGGGGGTGGGCAGCCCGTGCGCGCAGAGGCGGAGGGCCCCCGAGTGGGACCAGGGTGTGGGGACTCGAGGGCGACTTTAGCTTGGGCGTGCATTTCTCTTCCCCTCCCTCGGCTGTCGGTGGTGTGAGTCTTTGGGCCTCAGGTCCAGGAGTTTTTGCCGAAGGGCAGCTTGAAGCCGCTATTGACCGTCTTTGCCCTCCCCCCGACTCCGTCCAGGATATCTCTGGCTAAAAAAGCCTTAATTTACTTAGCCGCTTCATAGATTTTTCGACTTCTCAATGGGGAAGGCAGAGCAAGGAAAATTCACCCCGAAACGCGCAGCTGCCTCAATGACCCCTGGCTCGGGCTAACACTCACCTGTGCTGTTTTGGCAGCATCAATCTGCCTCTGGTCAGGAAACTGCTATTTAAATAGATTTGAGATTATAGTGTGCCACTCTGACCTGTGCTCTCCAACATCTTGCATTTGGAATCTGTTTTTCCGTAGTTCTTTGCCGTGTGATTAACTAATTTAATCTCGATTTCGTTTATGAATTACCGCTCCATTCCTAGAATCTTTTCCATTAAGGAATGTAAAATTCTCTCCTGCCTACCTCTGGAACGGTGTGGCGGCATGTGTTTCCAGTAATAAGTTAATGATCTCGCCCTGGCTGGTGTGGCTCCGTGGAGTGAGCAAACCAAAAGGTCGCTGGTTCGATTCCCAGTCAGGGCACGGGCCTGGGTTGCGGGCCAGGTGTGGGGCGCATGAGAAACAACCACATATTGATGTTTCTCTCCCTCTCTTTCTTCCTCCCTTCCCCACCCTCTGAAAAGAAATAAATAAAATCTTTTAAAAAGAAAGAAATTAGGATGTGAAGGCGATCTGGCTGCAACATCTGTTACCCCTTTGATCGCCAGGGCTGATTCAACCGAACTGCCCGGCTAGGCAGGTGTCCTCTTCCTCACCGATCCGTGTGCGTCCCTCCCGAAGCTGCATGCTCCGACCGCCTTCCCAACTAGAGAAGAGGACCGGTCTTCGGTCAAGGGTATATGAGTAGCTGCGCTCCCCTGCTAGAACCTCCAGACAAGCTCTCAAGGTCCATTCGTAGGAGAACGTAGGGTAGGCAAGCTTCCAAGTCTCCAGAAACATCCAAATGAGTCACTGCACGTGCAGTCTGCCTTTCTTTAAAAAAAGAAAAGGAAAGAAAGAAAGAGAGAGAGAAAGAGAAAGAGAAAGAAAGATTAAAAACGTGGCATCCAGGTTTTGTTGGAAGAAACTTGAAAGAAGTTAGAGATGGTCCTTAGACTGTACAGTGAAATTAATTTTAAAAAGAAAGGAAAAAATCTCAATGAGCTGTTGGGTTTAGTAGGTCCTGATCTTAATAGCTGGCAGAAGAACTGGATTTGGAATAAAGTGAACCCACCCTAATATAGGTATAGGTGAATAAAATTGTTAGAGGATCTCTGCAGTAGCCCGTTAAAAAAGAATAACAACAGAGAAAAGGTTTAGAAAGCGAGGATAACAGAGCGTGCTATAGAACTTTAGGTACACTGGTCAGGGAAAGCCTTTGGTGAGGTGGTATTTGAGCAGATAGCTGAATGAAATGAAGGAGTGAGTGAAATAAAGATGTGTGGATGGGGAGAGTGTTTTAGGCAGGGAATAAGCATGACCTCTCCAAGTTTGAAAGAAATTCAAAGGCTGGACCAAGGAGACCAACATCTTAATTTAGGACAGTGTCTCTGTTTCCCAGTTTTACCATGGGTAAATGAGTAAGAGTATGGAAGATAGCTGAGATCTCAGCAAGTTGCTACTTGAAATACATTGGTCAGAGGTAACATTTGAACAGAGAGCATAAAGATAAAGAGCCAACCATGTGGGGAATGAATGATCCAGCTAGGAGGAACAACACATAGGGAATGTTCAAAGAACAGCAAGAAGACCTCTTGAGGAAAGAGATTTTGCTTAGCGATACTCTCCCTCCAGCACCAAGAACGTTGGCTGGTAGAGAGGAAGAACTCGATACATAGGATAGCATGGTGAGCAAAGGCAACATGGCAAGAGATGAAGTTAGAGGTGTGGCCAGGGATGGCTTGCGGCAGGCTTTGTCGGCCATGGAAAACAATTGAATTCATCCCAAAGGAAAGCCACTGGGAGAGTCCAGCAAGGCCATGATATGATCTGATTTATGTTTTAACTGAGCCAGGTGACTATTGATAAAGACTTGGGAGCATAGGGTTTGAAGGTAAGACAGCCTAGGTTCATTCTAGCAGTACCATCTGGTGTTTGTGAGACCACCTGGGGCAAATTTTAAGAAACCTTATTGATGTCTCAGCTTTCCTGTGTATAGAGCAGAAATGAAAATATGTACCTCACAGAGTTGGTAGAGGGTTAAATGACATCATCTCAGACCCTGGTTTTTAAAAGGCTGACTAATATTACACTACTTTAGGCTAGTGGTAGGATTGAGAGGAGAGACTGATATGAGAACTATTTGAGGAGTAAAATTGGCAGAATTTGTGACTGATTGGGTATGGCAGGTAAGAAGAAAGCCTTGCTCTTCTGGAAAGGTTCTTAGTTAAGCCTCAGTTTCTCGATTTGTAAAATAGGTTCCTAATAGTTTCCTAATTTATGCCTAATAGCTTTCTAATTTATTTACCTCTCAGGGTTGTAGCTTGTGAGGACCAACTGAGGTAAGGTGTATATTTTAGCTCACATCATCTAGGAAGCAGGACCTGATTAAGGTGCTAACTTTTTATTTTTTTAAACATTTTATTTATTTTATTTTTAAACAGAGGGGAAGGGAGGGAGAAAGAGAGGGAAACATCAGTGTGTGATTGCTTCTTGCACGTCCCCTAATGGGGACGTGGCCTGGAACCCAGCCATGTGCCCTGACTGGGGAATCAAACCAGCAACCCCTTAGTTCGCAGGCTGACACTCATTCCACTGAGCTACACCAGCCGGGAAGGTGCTGTTTTTTTGGAAGGTATAAGTCCAGGGTAGTGAAAATGATGGAGAGAAGGAAATAAGGCAGAGAGAGATGTAATACATTTTCATACCTGGGCACTGTCTCACCTTGAACTGGGAAGAAACGTAGCAGGTTACTTGGAGAAACTACACATCAGAGTAGTCCATATGAGAGAGAAAGCAGCAATGATTTATCTGTAGCCTCTTCCCATTTTTTGTTTCCAATTGGTTAATACTTACCTCCTAGAAACAAATTTACCAGTGTTTCTAGGTTCTGTGGCTTCTCAGTGACCGATCAGCCAGGAGTTCTCACACCCTAAGTTGTATGTCGACCAAATCACAAAGGGAGGAGTGTCCCAGAGTAGATGGGGCATCAACCAAAGTGAAAGATTGAAGGGGGAGTGGAAGGTTCACAAGGTTTGTGTCCCCATATAATATATAAAAGTGGTGTAAAACCACTCTGGCCCAGTGGATTGAGTGCCAGCCTGCGAACTGAAAGGTCATCAGTTCCATTTTTGGTCAGGGCACATGCCTGGATTGCCGGCCAGGTCCCGCTCTGCCCTTGGGGGTAGGTGAGAGGCATTGGATCGATGCATAGCTCGCTCTCTCGTGGAGGTTTCTCTTGCTCTTTTTCTCCCTCCCTCCCTGTCTCTCTAAAAATAAATAAATGAAGTCCTTTTTTTTTTTTTAAATGATATGAAGCCAGTATCATTTTTGAGTAAGGGAATACCAGCAGTGTTTTACAATGATTTATTTGACTTTACTGTTGATAATTATTTGAAAGGAGAAAGTGGCTGGAGTTAGAAAACAGAATCCTAGATTTGAGTTTATCTGAAATTTTAGACTATGAGAGTGGTAATAGTAGGCTTAATAGGAAAAGGTGGATGACATTATGAATAAGGGAAAGACTGGGTGAATAAGGTGAAATCAGAAGACGAGTGCTTTAAATGGGGCTTTGAGAGTTTGAGCCAGACTGACTGTAAAAATGGTAGGAAGAACAAACAAATGGAAAAACTTTAAGCCAAGGCTGGCTTTTTAAATTTTATTTAAACTCCCAAAACTTTTTATTAGTATTAAGCCTATAAGGTAAACAGTATGAAGTCTTCCATCTCCCCAGTGTCCAGGTAACCAATACTGTTTATGTGTTCTTCCAGACTTTTTTCTGCTTCCCCAAGCTCACATGGACCTAAATGTATACACACACAAACCTTAATTATCCACTTAATGTATTGGCTGCAATTAAATTCTAAATGCAAAATATATATACACATACGTGTGTGTGTGTATGCAGATGAGGAAATAAACTATGCAGTGCTGTCCTACCATTTGCTTTTTTCAATGTCGAGTAAGGAATCTGTGCACTTTTTTTTGTTCATGTCAATTTTATTTTTTAAAAAGCATCCCTGATAGAATCACACAACTTTATAGTTAGATACATATTATCTTTTCCAGTTCCTTGAGAAACGCAGTAAGCATTCAGTGGAATAGGTTGGTGTTTCTTTCTTTGAGGTGTAATTGATATGTTAGTTTCAGTTGTACAATGTAATGACTCGATATTTGTATATATTACAAAATGATCATCACAGTATGTGTAGTTAACACGTATCATCATATATACTTACAAAAATTTGTACTCATTTGATATTTTTTCAACTTTTTATTACAAATGATTTCAAATACCGAAAATACTGAAAAAAATAAAACGAATATCCATATAACCAGACCGTAGTTCAACAATTGTTACATTTTACTCTGTTTCCTCTCTCTAGCTACAGAATCATTTTTAAATAAGTTATAGACATCATGACACTTTGTCTCTAAATATTTCACCATGCATTTCTTAAAATAGGGACATTCATCTATATAACCACAATACCATTATCATACTTCAGAAAATTAATATTTGAATATATCAGATTTCCCCAGTTGAACCAGAAATGTTATTTAAAACTTTAAAGAACCTGTGCCCTTCAAATTAAGTTCATATATTGTATTTTGGTATGTCTCTTAATTCCTTTTTCTTTTTTAGGACAGTGTTTTCATGTATGTGTGTTTTTTTGTTTGTTTTTGAAGAGACTAATCACCTTGTAGAACATGCCACATTCTGGGTTCCTCTTATTATTTCTTCCTTGTTTTCCTTGTATTTTTAAAATAATTTTTTAATCCTCTTCCGAGGATTTTTTTTTTTTTATTTTAGATAGGAAGAGAGAGAAACATTGATTGATTGCCTCCCATACACATCCCAACTGGGGATTAAACCTGCAACCTACGTATGTTCCCAGACCAGGAGTCGAACCTACAATCTTTTGGTGCATGGACTGATGCTCTAACCAACTGAACCACCTGGCCAGGGCATTCCTGGTATTTTTAAAATAGTTCCTTATCTCCTGTATTTTCTATGAACTGAAAGTTATTTTAACAGGTTTAATTAGATTTGGGCTTAACATATTTGCAAGATACTTTGTAGGTGAAGCTTTGTATTTTTTTAAAGTACACATTGTCAGTTTGTTCACTGTTAGATGCTAAATCTGATCAATTTATTAAGATGCTAACAGGAACATCTTTTTCCATTTGCAATTAGAAGTAATCTATGGGATAGACGCAAAAATCATGTTATCTATGTAAGAGTAATATAATGTTATATGCCAATTGCATATCTTAGTTTTTCTTTTTTAAAAAAGTAATCTGGTGTAATAATTTGTCATTATGAAACCATCCACCATTGATGATCTGCCTTAATCAATTATAATATTGCAGGTTGCAAAATGGTACTTTTCCTAATTCTATTACTGTGTCTTCACTTATTAGCTGATATTCTATAAAGAATAGCTCTTCCACATCAACTGGAGATAATTCTTCCCAGAAGGTTAAACACTAAAAATTTAACTCATCTTTTTCATTTTACCAGTTTTCAGATTAGGGATTTGATGTAGTGACCTACATTTGATCTTTTAACTGTTGTTAATGTTTATGAATCTAGAGTAATATTTTAGTCTTATGATTCCAATTCAAAATGTATAATTGAGTGAATAATTGATTTATATTTAGGAATAGAAGTTGAAACCTTACCATATTTATGGTTTTTTTGCGCTGATATTAAAGAGTACCTGGGGGAAAAAAGAGTACCTGAGTCACTCTTTTGATACGTTTAAGTTTTTAGATTTTTAAGTTGTTTTCAGAAAAATTTGCCCTTTTAAATTAAACAATTGTACTTAAAATTGAATGTATCGAACTATATAAAGTAGTTAAAATTTTATGTTTGAAGGCATTTAACTTTGTGTATAATTCATCACAGCCCTTTCAAATGAAAACTCCAAACAGAATATGATGTCTAAGTTGAATGTAAAAGTTTAAGGAAAATCTAGGCTTTTTGAACGTACAACATTAATAAATCAAGTGTTAACATTTGAAAACTGGAGTAAGTCTTTTCTCTGTGCATAAAACTACTCTCAGATATGAAAATAAGCATACTCATTGGCAGTGGTAGTGTTCTGCTTTGCCTGTCTCCCCCAAAGCAGGCTGATACCTTCCTGATTCTTAAATGTTCTGCTCCTTTATTTCTGCAGCACTGGGCAGGGTGCTCAAGCCTGTAGCATTGCTGGTCACATGTTGTTTCCCTGAGGTGTGTAAAAATCAGCCAGTATATTAAGTGTTTTGATAAGACAGGTGTACTTGTTCAAGTGATAGAAAACCACAGGTGAGGTGTGTGAGCCTTAGCTAGATTGTGACTTGGTAAACCTGAATTATTTGTCTTTGAAATAGCATCCTTATTTAAATTTTTTCTTCACAAAGGCATCAGTATTATTTTGTGAGTATAGCAGATTTGCTTAGGCCTTAATAATCCTTTTTTCTTTGGAACAAAATTCCTTTTCTTGAACATTAATAGAGTTAGATTTAGAAAAGTGTAGCTTGTGTGGAAGATCTTCCTCCAATCACATTTGAATTAACATTCTTTTAATGGAATCTGTCTATACTTTCAGTTAACTGACTTTTTTCAGTTTTGGAAAAGCAGTGTGTTTCTTTTCTACCTAGTTCAAACCTAAAGGCAATTGTTTGGTTCAAAATGAAGCCTTTTGGCTTAAAGAGTGTCAAGGTTTGTGCACCAAAGAGCTCCATACACCTGGAAGGTCAGCCTTGTCCATTGGGCCACAGTAAAAGGAAAGTCAAGCTTATGGGCGAACGGTCCTATACCCTTTCAGTTGGCAATGGAGACTACTTTTGGACAAATAAAGACACATTGTGGAATTATGTGCAGACTCTTTCCGGTAAGAAGTCAGCAGTTATAAAAAATGAATGTTTTAAAAACATTTTAAAAACTGGTTATACAAGTAATACCCATTCTCTGCAGGGAGCTTGAAAAGTGGAGAGATAACAAGGAAAGTAAAAATAGTAATTCTACTGAAGTTTTTTTTTTAAAGTTTTATCTTGATGTAAAAGAATGTAGATAAAATGATGGTTGGTTAACATGCAAAAGGCTGTCATTGAGCTCAGCTCTTTGAAATATCAGGGAATTTCAGAGTCTGTCGGCCTTAGAGTCTAGCATATTTATTTATTTATCTTAAAGTTGGCTTCTCTCTTTTCCTGGAAGATTTTGGAGACTTTTATAGTTCCTAGAGGATAATGATAACAGTGGCCACATGAACCAATCGGCCTTTGGTGCGAAGTAGATAGAAGCTTAAATTCTTTGACACTGTGGTGAGTTGTTATAAAAATGCCCACATCATAAGGGTACATAGAGTTTAATGAATTCTCACACACCCAAAACACCCCTATGCATCTCGCAGTTACTAAACTCATTATCTGACTTCTAAAATCTTATGTTAATTTTAGGTAGGCATTTAAAAATAAAACTTTTTAAAAAGTAATACTGCATGCTTATTATAAAAATTTAAACATTAAGAGAAACAGCCCTGGCTGATGTGCCTCAGTGGACTGAGCACTGGCCGACGAACTGAGGGGTCGCCGGTTCGATTCCCTGTCAGGGCACATACCTGGGTTGCAGGCCAGCTCCCAGTTGGGGGCATGTGAGAGCCAACCCATTGATGTTTATTTCTCACATCAATGTTTCTCTCCCTCTCTTTCTCCCTCCCTTCATCTCTCTAAAAATAAAATTTAAAGAAAAGATAAAGGAACACAACACTCTCGGCCCTAATGCCTGGTGGGCAGAGCTGTAATCCTTACATAAGTAATGGTGGGTTTTCATTGAACTTGGCCACAGCTAAGGGAAACATTCCTTAAGTTTGTGGAGGACTGGCTTCTTACTCATAACACTAGCCAGTGTAGTTGAGAGAGCTCCCACTTTGGCAACTTCATTAGGAAGAAGACAACGAAGAAGAAAGCCACGGACACATCACTACACAACTGTTATTTCTAAAGAACTGTAAAACGTGTATATTTGCAGATCAGGGAGCGGAGAAACATGAAGGGACAGGCCAGTCCTCTGGGATCACTGATCAGGAGAAGGAGCTCTCCACCAGTGCTTTCCAGGCTTTCACGGTAAGAAATGTTTCTCCGGATCTGCTCCATTTTAAGGATCCGTCAAGTGTGAATTGTTTCGCAGTGAATTTTTAAATTTATACTTTTTGTTTTGTTCCAATTCAAGAGTTAAGTTTAGAAACTAGGTTTAATTTTTAAATAAAAAAATTTAGAGTTTAACTATGGTAAAAGGAGTAAGAGTAATTTGAGCCATTCTTAAGTTTCTGTGTTTTCATAAATACATTTTTAACACTCACAGTGTTGTCTGTTAAGTCTTTTAAATTTAGATTTGTAAGTATGTAGGTCAGTCTTTTTATTTCACTACTCTCTTCAATTTTTTTCTTGAATGTGCTTTGAAATAAAACCCCAAAAGTTTGTTAGAACATCAACTTTTCTGACATTAAACAATATGAAAAAACTTACTCGATTATCAAGTTACATACACATAAGCAGAACTAGATACTTGGGTATTCAAAGTATACTAACTAGAAATTAAAATTTAGAATAATCACATTTCTTTCTTGGCTAGCCTTGGCTATTATACCCTGCTAGCAATATGTACCAATATATACTAATATATAACAAATATATGACAATATATATAATAGTACAAATATATAACAAATATATGACTATAACATATATAGGTGTATTTTAGATATGTCTTATATATCTAAAATACACCTATACATGTGCACCATATCTATCATATATATATATATATATATATATATATATCATGCACATGTAACAGAGTTCGATTCTTAGGAAATATATAACCACAATTTATTTATTTATTTATTTATTTATATTTATTTTTTTGTGTGGTTTACTGAGATATCATTGACATCACAGTTTCTTAATTGATATCAATATTGCTTCATCCGGTGACCTTAATTGGTATGTTTGGGGCAATTCTATCTGTCTCTTTAAAGAGTTTTAAAATAAAGATGAGTGAAATCTATTTGGAAATGATTATGTAGGTCTTAAAGCTGATATGTAATTTTGTCAATGTGTTTTCATTTTTGTTTTAGGCTGGAAATTATGATGCCTGTCTTCAACATCTTGCCTGCCTACAAGATATAAACAAAGATGATTATAAAATAATTTTAAATACAGCAATAGCTGAGTTTTTTAAAAGTAACCAAACAACAACAGATAGCTTGAGACAAACGCTTAACCAGCTGAAGAATCAGGTAATACCAAAATGAATTTGACTATAAAAATATTATGCTCTCTAAATTGTGTGATAAAAATAGTTAAGGAAAATTAATGTGACTTCTTGTTTGACATTCATAGCACAATTTTTAATATATCTGAAACACTTTTTGGCATTACTTTCTTTGTATAAAATTAATATTCCAGGAAATGAGAGGTATGTTACATGATTTTATTTACTATTGGGTTTTTAACCTGAGCACACTAAACTAATATACCAAATTTGAATGAGTTTGGAGTTTTGAGAGAAAATTAAAGTAGAATATATAAAGAAGCTTAGCTCCTGAGATATAATTTATTACCGCAACGGTCTGATTATTACTATTATTTTTAAACTTGCTGAGCATTTGTTTTATAAATTCTTGGGATTATTACTTAATGACAAAAAACTCCCCTGGTGAAAACAGTGAAAGTCAAGTTCTAACAAGGAAATAATCAACAAAGCCATACACTTCCCCAGATTTTTCTTTTTCTTTTTTTTAACTTTATTTTTCTTGTTGACACTGTTACAGATACCCATCTTCCCCTTTGCCTGTCTGCACCCAGCATCCCTCTTCCCTCTGGCCATCACTTCGCTATTGCCTCTGTCTGTGGGTCATGCATATATGTTCTTTGGCTCAGGAGGTCTGATTATTAATAATGTCAAATTGTTTTAGCATTTTGGATAAGGAGATGGTTAATGGATTAAATAGAAGACATTCTGATTTATATGTGATTTAGGTCTTGCCTTTTTCATTGGTCTGGTCGTAATAGCAACATTTCTCAAATCACAGGGTTAGAGCTCTGATACTTAAGAGAGCTAATATAATGATGATCATGACGATGATAGGATCAGCTAGCAGACAATCTGAGTTTACTATGTAACAAGGCCCTGGTAGGAACATTGTATACAACATCTCACTTATTCTTCCCAGGAGCCCTATGAAGTAGCTACTGTAATTTTTCTCATTCTGCATGTGGGTAAGCTGAGATCGAGATAGCTTGTATAAATTGTCCAAAGACAGAAAGCTTTTAAGTAATAAGAGTCTAGGCCTGGCTCATGTGGCTCAGTGGACTGAGTACCGGCCTCCAAGCCAAAGGGTCACCGGTTAATTCCTGGTCAGAGCACATGCCTGGGTTGTGGGCCAGGTCCCCGGCTGGGGGCGTCTGAAAGGCAACGGGTCAATGTATCTCTCACACATTGCTGTTTCTCTTCCTGTCTGTCTCCTTCCTTTCCCATCTCTCTAAAAGTAAAATAATATCTTTTAAAAAAAGAAAAAAAGAGCTACAGGAACCCAGTTCTATTTGACTCTAGGAACTGTACTTTTAAATCTTGCTTCACGCTGTAGAAGGTCTTGGGACCTTTTTGAACCCCTTCCCTATATTCATGAGTACCACTATTCTGTAGAGTATCACCCTAAAATATGATATAGTTAAAAATAAGCGACCCCTTCAGGCTCTTCATAATTCCATGTAGGAAAAAAGTCATTTTCAACCTTATTAAAATTTTCAATGAAAATGAGCCAACATTTATTAAATGCTTACTTGATTTCAAAATCCATATTAAGTACTTTTTATGCCTTATGTAACCCTCACAATTATTGAGGGGAAGTACTTGTTTTCTCAGTTTTGAAACTAGGATTTGGGGAGCCTAATAATTTTAATTTACAGCTAGAAAGGGGAGAAGCAGGATTTGAACCAGACCTTATGACTCTTGAGTCTGTTCTTATAACTACCTGGGTCTTTATAAATTTATATGGCATCACATTTCATCATTACACCACTGTTACTGACCTTGACTTTATCTGGATCTCCAGAATCAAAGGAAAAATGATGTTTGTTGATATCTAGTACCCGTGCCCTATGACCCCATAGACAGATTCTTCCAGGAAACAGTTATTTGGTCTTTGAGCACAAATTCACCCCTAAAACCTTTTTTAGAATAAGAGGCTCCTGCAGACTCAAGCCAAGAAAACTGCTTTTTGAAATGCCCTCACCAGCCTTTTTCTTACTATGGTTGGTTAAATAACCCCTGCAGTGCCTTCCAACTCTCTTGAGTTTCCCAGGAGTGATTGTACATGTGTCACCTGGCTTTCTCTAAATCACACTTCTGTTCAGAGCCACGTGTCCTGGGCATAGTGACACACCTTTTCAACCTATTCCACTTTCATTAACATTTTATCTCTTTTAATGAATTGTTTTTGTTCTGGCGGCGGTAATTACTGGATTATTTCGGTAACTCAGAAAATGTGGCAGTTATTCATGTTGTAAGTTCAGCCATTGCTGAATTAAAAACTCCCTAATTCACCCAAAACCCTTCTTTCTGGCTGAGAATTAACCCTTCTTCAGCTCACCCTTTCTCCATGACTTGGCCACTAAGAAGTGTTGTCTTTCTTTGGAATTGAGTTTTCTCTATTTAAAGAGACTATTTTTAGTCACTTGTAGATAATGGCTCGATAAGTGAAGATTATAAAGAACCCCAAATTCATTGAAATGCTTGTGCTGTTGGTCAGCTGGGATCTGTTGTTAACATTTAAACCCCATAGTTGAGCTCTCCACATTGACTGAAGTCTGCAGAAGTCTGATTACAAATCAGTTATGTGTCAAAAAACCTTCCAGGTCATTGCCATTAGCCAAACCAAGGTTTAGTCCAGGTATATGAAAGTTCTGCTTAATTTAGAGAAATATCAGCCTTAGAATTAATTACTTAACATTGCTCAATAAAATATTGCAGTCTTCATAATGACAAAGAAAGATTCGTTTTAATTTAGGTAGAATTCCAGTTTCACATGTTACATGGAATTACAAAGAATGGTGGTGAATTTAATTTTTGATTAAAATTTCAAAGCATATTGCTTCCGCTTACAGAAGAGTATATACGGTCTAGCTTTAAAAGGCAAAATATTATGATTTTTATTCTTTTGGTATCAGATGTTGATGTTAGGGTTCTAATAAAGCCATTAAAAGCCTGTTTTTACCACCATGTGTGACAAAGTGTATTTTGTTCATTACTTCAAAAAAGTCATTTTTATTAAGGGAACAAAACCTGAACATAATAGGGAAATCAGAAAATATACTTCCTAGCCTTACGGCCTTGGGCAATATAATTAAAATTGTTGTGCTGGTTTCCTTATTTATAAAATAGAAATGGTAATATTATCTGTGTTCTTGCGGTATGGTGAAGGTTAAATGAGGTGTTCTCTGTAAAAGGTTTAACGTAGCAGGCCTGGCACATAGTTAGCTATTATTTGTTAAGGTTTAAATTTTACTTTAGTTTTTACAAAATGGAATCAAACTTATGTGTCCACACTGTGTGACATTCTCATAGGAAAGGCCATCTTGAGCCTTGCCCACGCCCCAGGTAGCCTCCCGCAGCTCGTGAGTCTGCAAAGTAGGAACCCATCTTGGGATCCACGCTGGCAGTTCAAACTGGAGATGTCTTCACAGGAAGAGAATCACTTTGCCTTGTGCTGGGTTCTTAAAAAAGTGCCATCAAAGTGTTTTACTAAACAGAATTTGATGATGAGTAAAATAATTTTTAGTGTGTGGGAGTAATTAAAATCTAGAGGTCCTGTCAAAAATGTGGAAAAATTCAGAATAAGAAACATTGGCCCACGTTCTTATTTATATAGATTTCTTTCACTTTTCCTCTTTATTTTTTTACTGTTTTTAGAACATAATCCCTGTTGATTGTTTTATAGGTCCACTCAGCTGTTGAAGAAATGGATGGATTAGATGACGTGGAAAACAGCATGTTGTATTACAATCAAGCAGTCATTCTTTATCATCTGCGGCAGTACACCGAAGCCATATCAGTTGGTGAAAAACTCTATCAGTTTATAGAACCTTTTGGTATGTTATCTTTCAAGTCAATAATTTCTCTGTCTTCTCATAGTTGCAAAGGTTTCTGGTGTTTGTACTTAGATAACCTAAATCAGATTATTACATGTCAATAAGAAAGAAAAAGAGCTGTGTCAGGTTTTTTTAATGGTGAGAAAAGATAAAAATTGTATCACTTGTAGATGAATCCAGGTTTTCTTTTAGTACCCTCTCACCCCAGTTTTTGAAGACAACTGTAAGAATTGCTGTTTCTGATACGGAAGACTTGCTGATTTTTGTAGTTTTTTGTTGTGTATCTGACCCTGTAAATAGTGTATTTAAGGAAGGAGTGTTTTGGAATGTTAGGGGACAACATAGTAATTCATTCTGTGTACCGACTAACTGAAGTAGAGTAGATAGTTCAGAACTGTGTTAGCTTTCTTGTTATCTTAACTAACTTACAGTTACTAGCCTCAAGAGGAGGAAAAAAGGTAAGGCAAAGGGAAAAAGAGAGAGCAAATAAAGCAGTGAAGCTGGACCTAGGAAATGGTTGTTAGAGAGGGCTCTTGGTTTCCACCCCTGAGCAGCCAGATTTCAACTGTGATTCACATTTTTGTCTTTTTCTCCATGGTTACTTTCTTTTAAATTCAAAACGCGAGTACACATTAGTGATTTATAAACACCTGACTGCCGATGTGGTCAGCACAGGAAGTGTGGGGTGCGACAGCTCCTCTGTGATGCTTTGGGGCGCGTTACAGGTCCCCTTTGCTGACAGCTGGTTGAACAGCTGCTTACAATGGCTCCAGGCAAGCCTTTTCAAGGGATTTCTCCTCTTTTCCCCAATTCTGAGGGCCTAGTGGCTGGATAGACTGTCCAGGAGAGACATCAGAGCTGAAGCATTGTGTAACGTGCTGCAAGTTTTTTTCTTCTGAAAAGCTAGAAGTCAGAATTACACGTCTAGGACGGCACAGATGTGTTTTTCTAAAAAGCTGGTTTTCAGAATTTCCAGAACAGGTCATAAAATCCCGTTAATCTGCTATGGTTGAGTGGAATCTAGCAACCAATTAGTATTCAAATGCATTTTTCTTTTTTTGAAAATTATTATTGTTATTTTTTTAACTTTCCTACTTGGATTCCTCAATTAACATATATTTATTGAGCATATGCTATGAGCCAGTGTTCTGGAATCTGAAGATAATGCAGTGAATGAAACAGAAAAGGTCTTTTTTGTTGTTGTTGTTTCTATTTATTTATTTCTGGAGAGAGAGGAAGGGAGGGAGAAAGAGAGGGAGAGAAACATCAGTGTGTGGTTGCCTCTCAGGTGCCCCCAACTGGGGACCTGGCCTACAACCCAGGCATGTGCCCTGACTAGGGATCAAACCAGTGACCCTTTGGTTCGCAGGTGGGCACTCAATCCACTGAGCCACGCCAGCCAGGGCAGAAAGGTCTTTACCCTTACTAAGCTTACATCCTAATGGGAGAGGGCATGTGACACAAGAAATACATTGTGAGGTAGTTGAATGCTGTGAGGAAAAGCTAAAATTAGGTAACAGGATAGAAAGTGACTGGGGTTATTATTTTTACATAAGGTAATCAAGAAAGACCTGAGATAGGCAAGAAGGGGTTGGAAAGAAGTATTCAAAGTCATGAAAGGCAAGGACCTACATCCAAGAGCACTATCCAGCAAAGCTCTCATTTAGATTGGAAGGGCAGATAAAGTGCTTCCCAGACAAGGTAAAGGAGTTCATCAGCGCCAAGCCCTTATTATATGAAATGTTAAAGGGACTAATCTAAGAAAAAGAAGATCAAAACTATGAACTGTAAAATGACAACGAACTCACAACTATCAACAACTGAACCTGAAAACAAAAACAAACTTAAGTGAACAACCAGAACAGGAACTGAATCACAGAAATGGAGATCACATGGAGGGTTATCAGCAGGAAGGAGTGGGGGGAGAAAGGGAGAAAAGGTACAGGAAATAAGAAGCATAAATGGTAGGTACAAAATAGACAGGGGAAGGTTAAGAATAGTATAGGAAATGGAGAAACCAAAGAACTTAAATGTACAACCCATGGACATGAACTAAGGGGGGATGCTGGTCGGAAGGGGGATGTGGGGCGGAAGGGAATAAAGGGGAGAAAAAAAATGGGACAACTATATAGCATAATCAGTAAAATATACCTTTAAAAAAATGACCTAAGACAGTATTTGCAAAAAGGCCTGAATGAAGAGGTGAGGTGAGCCGTACCACTCTGGAGGAAAAGTGTTCCAGCCAGAGGTAAGAGTATATGCAGAGTGAGCTCGAGGTTGGCGAGTGAGAGGAGCCGCAGGAACGCTGCTGTGTCCTGGGCTCGGCGGGGAGACGGTAGGAAATTAACTCAGAAGTAGCCAGGGGCAGAGCAGGTGAATCACTGTAACCTGGGTAGGGCCTTATTGTTAAGTGGGTGGGAAGCCCTTGGAGGTGTGACCTTTGCGTATAAACTGCACCGATTTCAGTTTTAAGTGGATTCCAGGCAGACTACTGGTAACAGCAAGAGTGGAATTGGGAAGACTTGTGAGGAGGCTCTTAAGGGCTTTTGAAATTTTGAGTATAGCAGCTTTCGTTTCAGCCTTATTTTTGCTTTTATCTTCTCCTTGAAAGGAAAGGAAATGGTGTCATGTCATACCAGGCTTCCCTTCCTCTCTCCCTTGGGTTCTTCTTCCTTCGATGTCCTTGTCTTTATATTTTCTTCTTGGCTGTTGCGATTTTCTGAGGTGCTCCACTCCGCACCTTGCTGCTTTTGTGTCTGCAACCAAATTATTACTTTTCCCCCTCTCTGTACGTCGAAAGAAAATATATTTCCTCAAGAGTCATAGACCTTTTTAGAATTAGAAGGAAGCTCGAGAGATCACATGGTCCAGCCCCCTGCCTTTAGACCGATAAAGTGTTCCCCCCTTTTACGGGTCAGCCAGCTGAGGTCTCAAAATTAGTTCAGTTATGTGTAAAAGCCGCACATCTAATAAGTAGCCAGGCAGGTACTGGAATTGAGGTATCCTTCCAGGTAAAGTATCAGTAATACTCCTCATTTCATGTGCTGGTGCTTGGTAGATATTCTGCCAAAGGAAGCTCAGTCACTAGAATCCCTGAAATGAGAGGCCTTGAGATGCCTCATAGATGGCATTGTTGGCATTGCTAGTTGTTTCCATTCATGGCTCAAGGTGGTAAACATTGATTTAAGTAAACACTTAGGCTTTAGTCTTGAGAGCTTCTTTGTGGGGAAGTGGGAGGGAGGACTGCCCTGAGATGTTTGTTTCACTTTGGATTGTAACTTTTCTTTTCCTGTTTTATTTTCCCCCCAGAGGAAAAATTTGCCCAAGCCGTGTGTTTTTTACTTGTAGACCTGTATATATTAACCTACCAAGCTGAGAAAGCTTTGCATCTTCTTGCTGTCCTAGAAAAAATGATTTCACAGGGTAACAATAACAAAAATGGAAAGAATGAGGTGAGTGTTCTGAGGTGATCAGACTAAATAAAATTTAAATAATATTTGTAGTTATGAAGTGTTATTTTGATAGCAATTTATTGAAATATAACTCACTGTACAACATGGTAACTATAATTAATACTGCTATAGTGAATATTTGAAAGTTGCTTAGAGAGTAGATTTTAAAAGTCCTCATCACAAGAAAAAAAAATTTGTAACTGTGTGGTAATGGATGTTAACTAGATTTATTCATTTTGCAATATACACAAATACCAAATTAGTATGTTGTACACCTGAAACTGATACAATGTTATATGTTGATTGTACCTCAATCTAAAAAATTTTTAATAAAAATCAAAAGAATTATTCCTACCCTGAGGAGGCTCACAAACTAGATAGAGACAGATGGAGTAAAGACTTGATTAATGGCAAGAAAAGGAGGGAGGAAATATAATTCATGTACACAAAATTTACCATTTTAAAGTGAACAATTCAGTGGTTTTTAGTGTACTCACTGAGTTGTACAGCCATCTCAACAATCTGTGTTCCAGAACATTTTCATCACCCCACAAAGAAACCCTGTATTTGTTAGTAGTCATTCCTTTCTCCCCCTTCCTTTTGCCTGTGGCAACCACTAATCTCCTTTCTGTCTCTCTAGATTTGCGTGTTGTAGGCATTTCGTATAAATGGAATTGTACAATATGTGGCCTTTTGTGATCAGCCTCTTTCACTTTATAATATTTTCAAAGTGTACAAGTTATGTGTAGCATGTGCATTTTTCCTTTTCCAAGTGTTTCATTCCTTTTTATCGCTGAATAATATTCCATTATTTGGATATGTCGCTTTTTTTAATTCATTCATCAGTGCATGATGGGCATTTTGGATGTTTTGCATTTTTGGCTATTTATAAATACTGCCATGAATATTAATATACAATTTTTTGTATGGGTGTATATATTCAGTTCTTTTAGATATATATTTAAGAATGGAATTGTTGGATCATATGGTAACTATTTTTGCTTATTTTTTTAAACTATATTAAATTTATTGGGATGACTTTGGTTAATAAAATTATATATTATAGGGTTTAAGTATATAGTTCTATAATATACCATCTGTATATTGCATTGTGTTTATCCCCCAAAGTCAGCTCTCCTTCCATCAACTGGTAGCTCTTAATGTTTAACTTCAGGAGGAACTACCAGACTTTTAAAAATAGCTGTACTAGTTTACATTCCTACTAACAACTTAATGAGGGTTTCAGTTTCTCCACATTCTTGTCAACCCTTGTTACCATCTCTTAAAAAAAAAACCTGTAACCATCCCACTGGGTGTGAAGTGGGATCTCTCAATGACAGTACAATGATAGTTTTGATATCCCTAATGACTAAAGATGTATGTTAGCATCTTTTCATATGTGAGATAATAGTTTTACAGAATATAAAGAATAGAATTAAGACAATGAAATTTCATAATCTGGATAAACAGGGTAGCTTTCACTATGGAAAATTTCATCATTAAAGTTCTTCAAAAAGGGCGCATGTTTGTGATGATTAAGCTTAACCATGTCCTGATAAGAGACCTGGTGCACATTAAGAATATATTTTAGTTCTCATGTTTTTCAGTTTGCTTGTGCTCCTGGTTCTTAAGGGATGTCCTCCTTTCTACCTGTACCTGCCCTTTTGTTAAACAACAAGTATTTGCTGAAAATAGACTGTCCATACCTTTCAATCTGTGTAAGTTCTTGAAGTTTAAAAATAAACATCAAGCATTGCCTTTTTAAAAATTTATTTTAAGGTTATTTTAAGGTTTTATTTATTTTTTTAGAGAGAGGGGAATGTAGGTAGAGAAACATCAATGTGATCTGAAGAACATCGATCGGGTTGGCTCTCAAAAGCCCCCAACTTGGGGCTTGGCCTGCAACCCAGGCATGTGCCCTGACTGGGAATCGAACCAGCAACCTTTTGGTTCGCAGGCGGGGCCCACAGTCCACTGAGCCACACCAGCCAGGGTGCTTTTTTTCAATTTAACAAATGTGTATGTATAAGATTTCAGTTAAATGGTTTTAGCATTATTCATAAACTGTAGTAAAATATTTCATTTTCATATTTAGTATTTGTAGTAGTTGGTGAAGTATAATTCAGTTCAACTGATGCTTGTGTGCTCTGCTAGGTACTGCAGTGACAACAATGAAAACCTTGCGGTTCTTGCTTTTCAAGGAACAGAAAACACCCAGCAAATCTGTTCAGGGACCGGGTGGGAGGAAGGAGGTTAGAGAATGTTTCAGAGAAGTTTGGGTGTTTAATTAGAGCCTCTTTACAGATGTGATAGTTTGACAAATTAGAAAAGGAAGGATGGAGTAGAATAGCCATCCTGGCAGAGAAGACAGCGCAAAAGCTGCGACAGTGGTGTGTAGGACGCACTCTGGTAATCTGAAGTGGGTAGCAGTGCCTGAGAAGTGGAATGGAGGTCAGCAGGAGATGGCACTGGCAAGTCGAATATGGGTCACATTGTGAACGATTTTGAATATTTTACTCAGAATTTAGAGTGTGATGGTGGCAGTGTTATGCCCGAGAAAATTTTTAAGAGGGGAATGACACGATCACTTCTGGGTTTTAGAAAGATGATCTGAGTTTTGCACGAGTAATATCTATGAGTTTTCAACCTGGTCGGTGATGATGCTCAACAGTGAGCTTCTCATAGGTAGAGTTTCCTGACACCCGCTCCACGTTATTAAACCTGAATCTCTGGGCCTGGGACCTGGCATTCTGAATTTTGAAACTGCTCTCTACATATGATTTCACTTATATTTGGAGTCTAATGAACAAACAGAACTAACAAGCAAAACAGAGACAGACTCAGAGAGAGAGCACGATGACAGCTAAGGTCAGGGGGGAGGTGTAAGGGTGGAGGGATTGAGTAAAAAAGGACAAGGACTCATGGACAACGGTGTGGTGATTACCAGGGGGAGGGGGTGGGGCATTATGAGAAGATTAAGTAGTAGTGGGGGAAAAAATACAATTAAAACATACATATATAAATAAATATAAACAAAATATAGTTCTAATTTTCTCATTAAAAAAATAAAAGTAAAAAATAAAGAAAATGCTCTCTAGGTGATTCAGATTAGCTCACTTGGAAATCAGTGATTTAATTTATGGTCAAAATATGTTTAATTTTGGTTAACTGTGTTTCACCACCCTACAGACGGGCAATAACACCAACAAAGATGGAGCTAATCATAAAGCTGAAAGTGGAGCTTTAATAGAAGCCGCGAAATCAAAGATACATCAGGTAACAGAAATTTTAAGAGAGGTTATACATCACATGTATTCACTTGTACTTGTGAATGATGAAGAATGTGATAGGTCATTGAGGGTAGTAAACCACTTAAGGCGTGTATGTTTATTTGACTTTGAAGCATTAGAGTGTAGAAAGACATTTAATCCTTCTAAATATACTTTCTTAAGATGATAATACAGTATCATGCCTTTTATTTACTCTATAGAAGATTGAGAAAAATAGTCTGGGAATGTATTAGATGATAAAATCAGTTTGTAGAACTTTAACATTCACCATTCATTATTCATGTACAGATAAGAATTGATAGGATTTTTGCTTGGAACTTCCATGTAAATTTTATTCTACCATGTTTTTAGTTTTTTAGAGTCTGTTCCGAGGGTACGGTAAAAATAGGTTTAAGATAAATTTAAACTTGCTTTTGCAAGTAACTGGTATAACTATGTTGTAAACTATGTCGGGTTTGATTTCCTCACAAGAAAGTAGAGCTGCTTCAGCATGTGTAAGCCCACCACAGTTCTTACCAGCATTTTTCCTCCGGCAGTACAAAGTAAGAGCTTATATCCAAATGAAGTCTCTGAAAGCGTGCAAAAGGGAGATCAAGTCCGTCATGAACACAGCTGGAAATGTAAGTTTCTTCTTGACTTTTTATTTCATTTGGGGGCCATCCTGTCTTAAAATAGTTTTATTCAGACAGTTGTATTTGTTAGTTTAAATAATTTATCTTAGTCTGTTATAGTAGATTATACTACCAGGTATAAGCCTTGATAGAGATTGTGAAGTAATGACTATACTGTGTCTGCTACCATTTAATGTGATATGTTTCTCACTTAAAATTACAATAAGCATTTCCCCTTGGCATGTAGCCTTCAAAAGCATTTTAAATAACTACCCGGTATTCTGTGAGTGGTTTATCACAATCCACTTAAACACATTTTTATTAGAAACTAGGATCTTTTTTAGGTTATTTTGAAAACATTTATTAAAGATTAACAGTCAAGTTGTAGCCCAAACCTGCCCCTTCCAAACGATCTTCGGCTTGACAGTGCCTTCAATTTGACAAGTGCAAGACTATTTCAGGTATAATAATCACTCCTTCCTTCCACCTCCTTCACCCCAAACTCCCACTGAAAAATAATTTTTAAGAGAGCAGTGGAAAGGGACAGAATTGAAAACAATCTCGATGCTTTTAGGATAACTGTTGATTAAAAGTATGAAGCCATGCCCTGGCCAAGTGGCTTAACTGCTTGGAGTGTTGTCCCGTACACTAAAATGTTGTGGGTCCGATTCCCAGTCTGGGTACATACCTAGGTTGTGGGTTCAATGCCCAGTCAGGGTGTATGTGGAAGACAACCAATCCGTGTTTCTCTCTCACATGTTATGTTTCTCTCTCTCTTTCTCCCTTCCTCTTTCTCTCTAATCAGTAACACATATCCTCAAGTGAGGATTTTTTAACAAGAGTATGAAATCATGCGGAGACATGGTTTGTAGTAGGAATAGTTCAGGAAAATTGACCTTAAGAAAATCTCAAGCAGGAGTCCCGTTAGCCATTGGGTCAGTACCCAAGTGATTTTTTAGAACAATTGTAGCCTAGACCTAAGAGGGGAATTAAGGCCTACGTGGCCAGCCAGTCATTACAAAACCCTTTTTGAGATTAAACAAAACAAAACACAACCATGATCCCTGCCTTAAAGGATGCCATGGACATAGGGAAGAAACAAACAATTAAATAAATCATTGTGACGCAAAGTAATAGTTATACCTGAGTTAGGAAACACTTCAGGAGGAGAGACTAGGTTTTGTGACCATGACTTAATGATTCATTTATGCACTTGAACACATGCCAGCACAGCAGTATGATTATGGTCTCACTGGGCATCCAAAAACAAATTGTAACTTATATTTTCTTTACAGTCTGCGCCTTCTCTGTTTCTTAAAAGCAATTTTGAGTACTTAAGGGGCAATTATCGGAAAGCTGTGAAGCTATTAAATAGTTCAAACATTGCTGAGCATCCGGGATTCATGAAAACAGGTAAAAGAAAATTGTGAAAATTCTGTAATTTTTTCCTG